>JAXGGA010017794.1:0-23468 GCA_038373865.1 Uloborus plumipes | reverse complement strand
TGAAAGCGACGGAGCGAATTTTTTACAGAAAAGTGACAGCTATACTCGACTGCAACCTTTCTCGACAAAAACATCGTGACATCAGCGTGACGTTAGCCTATGGAAAACGAGCTAGATAAAACGTCACAGCCTACTTGGCGAATTAGAGGAGATCGCTATCTACTTGTGAACTCTTATTGACTTCTCCCCTAGTGACGTTGAGTGTCAAGTTAAGTTGCTTTCTAGTGTAGAAAACACTGTAAAAAATGCGAATTTTAATGTAATAAACTGTAAAACTGCTAACTTTACAGTGCTGAACTGTAAAATTACTAATTTTACAGTAATAAACTATGAAGTTGCTAATTTTACAGTTTACGGCAGTAAATTTTACAGTTTTAAACTGGAAGCTCAGCTGCCATCATTAAACTGTTGTTTTTACAGTATAACACTGCTAAATGTAACGACAATAAACTGTAAAATTTCTCACTTTACAGTAAGAAAGTGTAAAATTACCTGTTTCACAGTTTAAGACTGTCCATTTTACAGTTTTAAATTGGAACTTCGGTTGCCAGAATTATACTGTAAAAACAGGAGCTCATTTTTTCCAGAATATATTCCCGCGCAGCCTATCGTGGGAGGCAGTCTGCGGGGGAGTGCGCACACCGCCTGCGCAGAAGTCGAAATTGAGTTTCCTATAGTAGCTGAGGAACAGTCAAAATGTAGCGGCGCGAACATCGGGGGAATTGTAGCTGCGATATTGTAATTCAAATCTCCTTCTCAGAAAAGGACGAGATTCGAATTTCAGAGCTAGGCAGACTTTTTTTTTTTTTACACCATTTCTTCGAATAAAGATTTCATTCTACTTAATTTCTGCCGACGGGTTTGAATTGTGAATTGAAGGGACAAAAAAAGCGGCGTTTCATTTCAAATCCTCCTTTTTCCTTCTATCTCTAGGCTAAAAGTGTGTTAAAATTCAAATCTTCTCATTAAATTCCAGTGTGGTACGTTCAGTCTTAAGAGATCTCACAGAACGTTTCATTCAATCTCGACCTCTTTTTCAAACAAAACACAACTTTTATACGTGATTATGAGAAGGTTGTTCATCAAAATGTAGCCGCAAGAATTTAGGAGCGATTCCTCAGTTTCCTAAAATAATTTCAAACATTAATTTCTTACTTGCAATTTAAAATTAAAGACTAAAATATTACCTTCAGAAACGTGTTTTTTGGTTTCGCCAAACATTGCCAGAAGCAGTGTTTAAGGACGTTTTTTCAGTTTCCGTCTGGACGAATAAAGGAAAAGTTTTATGTGAGAGTTTTTGAGATCTGAAACTATAACATGAAGCTCTGTCAAGACGCGACCCCCCCCCCCCCCGAGTCTACCTTTCCGTTTACCAATATCAACATTCTAGCATCTGATATTCTTTTAGTAATCTAAGACTAAAAATGTATATAAAACATATTTTTAGCACATAATTTTGATTTCTAAACACGAAGCAAAAAAAAAAAAAAAAAAACAAAGTTTGTTCGAATCGGGTTATTCGCTCAAAGGTTAGGGGGGGGGGGACAGGTTCTTTGAACGGTTCAAAACTGAACGAAAAATTGTTCAAATCCAAAGTTCAAATATGGGAATAGTCTGCAGGTTTTAAAATAGTTTTTATATTTTATTGATTACGTTTCCCAGCGTTGCAAGGTCTATCTCGAAAATAAAAATTGGGTCCCGTGACGTATGTGCAGCAGTCAAGCTTAACTTCTTGCTAACGGACAGAATAGACATTTTGTAACTCAAGATTTAAGTTTAGACCTGGTTGTATTTTTTTTTTTTTTTGTTTTCAGAACACTCTTTCATTATTATTAATTGGCGCACACATTCCATTTCACGGATTTCGTAGCCACTCCCCCCCCCCCGCCACATGTGAATTCCTGAACATCGAGGGACCTCTGCGCCAAATTTGGCACACATCCAGGGCAAACTAGATTAGCATAGGAAACGCACACAACATTCAACTATTTCAAAATATTTATTTGTTTGTTTACTTTCAAGAATTTTACATGAACAATAGTATACAAGATTTAAATAATAAACTAGCTGCCAGGGCAGCTAGATTAGCTTCCTGCGGCATGTTGATGCATAACGTCCCCCTTCTCTAACTTTTACCTCATTCTGAAGTTATATTATTTGATATAATTTAATGTTCATTCGATTTCAAGACATACCACGCACGTGGCCCGGCGTTGCACGGGCACTTCGTACCCTGAAAGTAGTGAGGAAAATTTCAAGAAACTACTCCCCGCCAAGGCGGCTCGCTAACAGGCGCTTCACGCCTTTACTTTTTTCCTATATAAAAAAATCATTCGAATTATTGAGATGCTTCGCGTCTTCAAGATGGTGAGGAAAGTTTCAGTAAGTTCAGCTCGCTCAAAGGAAAAAAGCAGACATAGATACTCAGTTTTTAATATAAGTAGATGGCTTTTCAACAAATGAATGTTTCAAAATATTACAAGTAGCTTGCGATAAAAATACTATGTAAGTGGCCCGCTTATGAGTTTCGTGTTTGATTTAGTTAAGCCTTTATTCAAAATTCTCATTATCATTGTTATCACTGTTTCATAGCAACCACGTTTCAACAATGGATTTCATATTTAATCATTTATTAGGCTTAATCGCTTTAAATTTGACTACTTATTAATTGATATCTTCGTTAATTAAAATCGTATAATTATATAGATTGAAACTAATGAAGCCTGAAAAATTACCTATCTATCGGTACCTGGTTCGACTTTCAGTTCATTGGCGTTCAGGAGAAAGAAGCGTGACATAGAAAGATAGTTAGAAAGATAGTTAGAAAGATACTCAGTTTTTAATATAAGTAGATAAATAATTTAAATCTTAAAACTTTAAGGCCAACACTTTAATAGCATTTATTTTCTCTAAACGTTACCAATAGCAATATTTCGAGAGTTTATTCCTTGAAAAAGCCTCCTACATCGAAAATCGCCCGCATAAATTCTATTGGGACACACATCCCACACAAAGTATTTACACGGGATGACAGGAGAGAGCGAAAAAGAGGAGCGACAGAAGAAGCCCCGGGATGGGATCAGTGTCTCCGGGAAAATCCCTTCCGACGGGAGAAGGGAGAAAAAAAAACGGGAAGCAATTTGCATTTTCCGGGAAACTGACACGTAATTGGTTTCGCGCGAGACGTTTATTGGCTCGGAAGAGTGATCCTTTAATTGCCCTCGCCTCCCCCTAATTGGTCATCACGCGTTCACAAATTAAAGTAAGTGTCCCGTAATCAACAGTCGGTAATTTTCAATCTATTGTGGAATGAGGCGGTCGTCGATGTGTTTGCGTTTTGGATTTTTCGGAATTCGGAGAGGAAGGAAGAAATGGGACAGGGGAGCGCAGGAAGATGAGAATCTTTGGTTAACGGTTCAATATCTTGTGCCAAACAATTCGGCGATTCCACGAAAGTGATAATTGATATATAGATACATAAATACTAGGGTGGATCGCTCTTCTATGGTGAAAAAAAAAAGTTTCTTTAATCCAAATCTACCGATGCAGAAAAGATGTTCTATGGCATGGGGAGTAAGGAAAGATAAATTAAAAAAAAAAAACAATTTAAAATTTTGAACTGCCGCAAAAGGGTTGAATTTTGGAAAAAATGTTAAAAATCGCTTAATTTTGGTTTGATTTTTTTAATTCAAAATACTTATTTCCCTAAAATTAAATGCTCCAAAGTGATAATTATTGATTATTGAGCCCTGAGTAATGAATAATAGTAAGTATTTTGGAATATTTTATCCCCTAAACACTCCCTTTTCACACCGTCGTACGAGCGAATCAGTAGTAGCACAACCATCACTGCTATGGATTAAATGGCAGCTTGTTTTCCTTTACTTTAAAAATTTTTTAAAGATGAGACTCTTTCAATGGAAGGCAGAAACAGAAAAGTTACAACCGAAGAGCATGTAAGTTTAGTTAAAGAGTCTGGCTCTGAGTATATCGGTCACGTATCTGTAAGTGTCGGAAAAGCGCAAATCATAGAAGAATATATATCGTAAATTTTTTGTCATCCACTGATAATAAGGTAGAAGTAACGAAGTTTGTTGCAATTGGTTGCGATGGAGCTTCTGTCAACACATGAGTCAAATGATGTGTTATTTTATATACTGAACATGAAACGTCCACTACAATGGTTTGTATGCCATTTACACGCGAATGAGCTTCCTTAGAGCCATCTTGAGCCTACCCCGACTCCGGGGTAAATTGGCAGTTGAGGAGCCTTTGGATAATATTTTTCACGAACTCCTTAGTGAATTTTAGATGATGTTCCTAGTGGATTTTCGTAGCCAAGATGTTACCCTATATGTTACCCCTATACCCCTAGATGTTACCTGCTAATCTACATCCTCGAATCTACCATTTGGATTAACTCTCCTCTTCAAATAATGACGGAATTCTGTATTTAACGGACCTTCCATTTTCGCAAGAAAGATTTGAATTTAACATTACTGACACCTATTCTGGAACTTCCCTGCCTTATTCCATGAACTAAACCTCAACAGAACATTTCATCATTAGCACCGCTGGATAACCCCTGAAATTCTCTAACATTCGATACCAAGTACGAAACTATATCTATTTTTTTTGGATTTTATTTGATAGAACCGATATAAAATTCGGGAGCATTTTGGCCTCAGAAGGTGCACGAATTGTCAATCATTTGGACACAAAACTTCTAGCTGCACTAATACCTATCACTACTGCTCAAACTGCGCTTCTGACCATAATCTTAAACATTGCGATAATCCAACTTTTCATAATTGTCATGAGAACGACCTACCTTATGATCACCCTGCTTCCTCACCACATTGTCATACTTTCCAAAATCTCGTTCATAAACTTCAGTCTAAAATAACTTACCATTAATCCTGTCTTTTTCTTTTTCACGCTCAACTTTTAATTTTTTTTTTTTTTTTTTTAATTTTCTGTTAACTTTTCACTTCTAACTTTTTTCTCTTTCTACTGGGTCATTCCACGTCAAGTGATCCAAAATCTGAGAAAAATTTTACCTTACATTTTTGTATTTCTTTCACATTTGTCTCATCAATTGTACCCCTTGAGGTAATCAAAAGTCTCAATTTTTGGATTTTTATCTCTATTATTTTTTTATTTATGAGACTTTGAACTTTGGAAAAACCCTCGTTTCTTCATGGATAAGGGAACATAAAAGGAACCATAACTCGGCACCAAATATAGATAGAGCAATTTGGTAAATGGCATTTTAAAGTACGTTAGTTGCCGCTTAATCGGATATGCAACATGACTAATTTGATAAAAATTTTCTTTTTCAAAAAATGAAATTTAAATTTCAAATTTAAATTTCTCAAAAAACATATGATGAATTTTTTTGAAAAAATTCTCAAAAATTCTTGTGTATTTTATCTATGTTTGTACAAATTTTTAGATTGGGATCTGAATGGGATCATATTTTTTTGAATTTTTGAATAAAACTGTATAGGAAAAAAAATGATATTTTTTAAATTCTATTTATTTAAATACTAAGTTCTCTTGCTCGTGATGGTCTAAAAAGTAGTAAACAAACATGAATATGTTTAAAGTGAGCTGGCATGAGCTTATAGATTTGTCAGGTTCACCCCCTACCCCTTCCTCCCCCACACAACCACTCTTTTTTAATTCAAAACTGTTCAAAATGTTTTTTAAAAAAAAACAAAAACTTTGATACAAAATGAATAGTAAACTTTTTTAAAGTGGGGAAATGGGTTTCCTTATAGCTAGACGAAGTATCCCCCTCCCCACCCAAATATACCATTCACACTATACTAATATGACGTCTAACCTGGGGATTGAATTGACTATTATAATAAATAGAATCTAAAAAATATCATTTTTTTCCTATACAGTTTTATTCAAAAATTCAAAAAAATATGATCCCATTGAGATCCCAATCTAAAAATTTGTACAAACATAGATAAAATACACAAGAATTTTTGAGAATTTTTTCAAAAAAATTCATTATTTGTTTTTCGGGAAATTTAAATTTGAAATTTAAATTTCATTTTTTGAAAAAGAAAACTTTTATCAAATTAGTTATGTTGTATATCAAATTAAGCGGCAACTAACGTAATTTAAAATGCTTTTTACCAAATTGTTCTATCTATATTTGGTGCCGAGTTATGGTCCTTTTTATGTTCCCTTATCCATGGAAAAACGAGGGTTTTTCCAAAGTTCAAAGTCTCATAAATGAAAAAATAACAGAGATAAAAATCCAAAAATTGAGATTTTTTGATTACCTCAAGGGGTACAATTGATGAGCCAAATTTGAAAGAAATACAAAAATGTAAGGTAAAAAACGTTGGATCAACTTGACATGGAATTACCCTACTTTTAACCTGCTATCTTAATTTTTACATTTCCTTTTACCTTACATACTTTCTCTCTCTTTAAATTTTTTCTCTTTCTTTCTCCTTCCCCTCAACGATCCAACTTTACAAACCTGGTCCTTTCATTAATTTTGAACTTTTATTACTTTGAACTTTTTACTTTTAACTCTTAACTTCATCCTGCCTTTTTTTTTACGTTTCCTCTTACCTTACATACTTCTTCTTTCTTAAAATTCTTTCTCTTTCTTCTTTCTTCCCCTTAACATTCTTACTTTATTTAATACTAGCGGTACCCGCACGGCTTTGCCCGTGGTATAAAATTAAAAGTTCATTTGTAAAATAATTGATACCCCACACTACTTAATTTTACGTGTAAATTTCTTAGTAGATGCCTTAAGTGCTAAAATAGTGCTTGGAGTGAGCAAGATAACAATTCAAACATTTGTATCCCTAGTTTGCTACGAAACAATGCAAAAAAAAATGTTTTACAATGATTTATCTCCTAAATATCATCGATTTTAACATCATTCAGTGGATTTTTCGCAAAATATCGCCAACAGCGCCAAATTGAACCTAAATAAAAAAAAAAAAAATTTTCGCCAATTGGCGACAAATACTTGGCGATCAAAAGCTTGGCGATATATCGCCAAGTGGTCGCGCCAATTCATATCACTTTTGTTAACCAATTCATATCACCTTGCATTGAAAACACTGATTTACCCGACAAATGGGGTAAAGCACCCCCTTGGAACATTCGAATGCAACCCCAAGGGAGATGGACAAAAATAAGCCAAAAGAGAAAATAAGAACAATTTTGTTGATAACAGGAACCGACAGAAATCTTACCAAAGTTTAAGAGAAGAAGAAAGTTTTCTTTCCTAGCTTAAAAAACAAAACAATACATTTTCCGAAATGAAACACTTTAAAAAAACGATGCAATATCGCAATTGATACGATATTTCGTTAATCTGTGCTTTAGGTACCCTTTTCTCGCTAAATGAACGATAGGCGCGCCAAGCGTGGTAACCCTAGCTATTTGGCGTAGTTGACTTTTTGAAAACGCGCCAAGCAGGGTCCCAAAGCATCTTCACCGCTTCACCGGGAAAAAGACGGGGTTGCCAGAGAATTGGAACAAAAAAAAAAAACTACGCCTCCTCTAAAAAAATATTACAAAATACTACTGTTTCCAAACGTTGCCAAAATCAATGTTGCTGAAATGCGAAATCTATGAAAATGAAAAAAAAAAAAATCCGCCAAATCTTTTAATTAAGTCATTAGTGTATTGGAAACAGGGTTGCCAGAAACATACTGCGCTCCTTATTTGGGCCGAAAAAATACTACCGTAGAATCAAAAATACTACGTCTGGCCGTAGCCTACGAAGATAGACGCTGGCAACCCTGGAAAAAGAAAGAAACAAAAATAAGTATGAACACGTAACCATAGTAACAACATGAAAAGTTGATTTCCGTTGATAAAATAATACTTTTCATCTCTCTTTTCAAACAAATTTTATTATCGAGCTGAACCATTTTAGAATCGTTTAACTTGCTTTA
Organism: Uloborus plumipes; assembly: GCA_038373865.1. Taxonomy (NCBI): domain Eukaryota; kingdom Metazoa; phylum Arthropoda; class Arachnida; order Araneae; family Uloboridae; genus Uloborus; species Uloborus plumipes. The sequence continues at coordinate 15,522 of JAXGGA010017794.1, read as the reverse complement.
CTGAAGGTAAGCCTTGAATTTCGGGATTCTAAAAACAATTGTTACAGCTCTCCTGATGATCGTAGAAACTTCGAAAAAGCTTCATTTTGTGCAGAAAATTCCAAGCTTTCGAATGACATAAGACTTGAAAATGTGTGTGAAATATTTCTTCCCTATTTTATCGAATTTCCGCTAAGAATTCGAATAGAAAAAGAACGAAATGGAATTTTCGAAAAATCGCTTCGAGGTGCAAAACTACATGCTACAAACTAATTTTGTGCCAAGTGGCATGAAAATCGACCGAACGGTTTTGGCGCTACGCGCGTAACAGACAGACAGAAGGACAGACAGAACCACCTTCAGCTTTATTATTAGTATAGAGATAATACGTTCTTACTTTATAAACTTTCATCTTTGAATGAATTTTTCACCAACTTTATTTACTTATTCTGTCCCTGCCCGACAAACTTAAATTTCTTTCTCTTTCTTCTTTAATTCAATGTTCTTACTTTATTAACTATTTATTAACATATTTTTCCATCTACTTTAATACTACTAACCTTTAACCTTACCGCACATACTCGCTCATCATACGTCAAACTACTTATTTACTTTACGTACAAACTTCTGTCCCTGCTGTTTTAAAAAATTTTTAAATTTTATGTTTGGCCTTGTTACAAATTGTAAAATTTTTGTCTTTTAGGTTTATGTTTTTGTTTTTCGTGGCTGCTTCCACTCTCATTGTAAAAAAAAACTTTTGGCCTTGTATTTTATTTTAAATAAATTCCCCCGCTGTATTTCCGGCCCCTACTGAGGCTGTGGCGAAACTAGATAGCAGACTTCTCCCCACCCACACCAAACCGGAAGGCTTTCTTTAAGCTATTGGGGGTGCGGGAGAAGGAGTTCTGTCTGTTACCCTATCAGAGGCATAAATTACTTTTACCATAAGTACAACAGAAAAAATTAGAAAAATCGAGAAGTAAAAACTATGCAAAATAGCCCCGGTCTCCCCTACTTTTATATTTGTAAAGAGCATGAATTTTATCTTTTAATCAAACATACATACAAACATGCATACAAAGAAACAAACCCATATGTAACAACAACAAACAAACAAACCCTAATAAAAGCGTATTAAAAATGTGTTCAATTCGATCTACAGCAAAATGTTTCTAAAATTATAGAGTTTGGATGTCTCGCACGTGACCTTGGAATAACCTTCATTTGAATTCGAGATTTCAAAATTCAAATTATTTTTTCGAATATTTGTTGTTGAAATATTCACTAATGTCTGTATGCGTATTGTGCGCCTGGGAGCCACGGACGCTTCCATCTGAAAAAGGGGGTGATAGGTTTAGGATGCGCACTACCCGATGCCTTCAGCTTTTGTTCGCTTACTACTTCCTCGTTGCTTTACCCCCCTATTTCGAGAAAGTCCGAAGAGACTTGGCGCGTGCGCAGATTCAACGGAGGTCGCACGAAAAAATTTTAGACAGTAACTAGTCTTTTTAATACGCTTTTTATTAGTTTCACATGTGGGTTTGTTTTTATGTATGTAACTCTGAATAAAAGATAGAATTTAAGCTCTTTACAAGACATAAAAGTAATGCATTTAATGCTATCATTGATACTAAATGCTAAACTATACTAAATGTTCATGTATTATAAGTGTTTTAGTTGTTTGTATATCTGTGGCTTGGTTCTAAAAGGGCCTAGGTCAAAAACGTCAGTTTCGAGAAAAAGGCGATGAAATATATTTGAGATTTTTTAGAATGCTATAACTTTCTTACGTTGGGATTCCCATTATTATTTTTTGGTATTTGTTTATTGTTAGTGTAAAGAAACATTTTATCATATGAAATTTTTTAACCTGTTACTATTTTATGTAAATATTATGACATTGTGTGTGTATGACATTGGCTGACATTATAATGGAAATGCAACCAATTTTAGTTTGATATTAGACATTGGCCTTTGTAGAGTTAGAGTTTTACTAAATTGGAAACTTTTGATGTTAATAACGCAGAATGTGAAAAAATTGACATTAGCCCTTTTAGAACAAAGCCACAGATATAACTCTGAATAAATGATAAAACTCACGTTCTTTGCAAAGATAAAAGTAATATATTAAATACTATTATTAATACGAATGGCTAAACTATATTGCATGTTGATGTATTATTAGTGCATGTGAACTTAGAGCGGATATTTAATAGTTTTGAAAATCAGAGACACATCAGTTAGAGTATCATGAAATATAGTTTAACCTTCTTTTGTTTAACTCAAAAAGCGTATCTTTTAGTTTTTTAAATTATATCTAGAATTATTCATTAACTGCTTGACCGTCACACCCGATCGAATGTCCATTCGAACCCCACTTAAATTCGATCGAAGTTCCATTCTTCGTTCGGCGGGGCACTTGCGGGGCTTCGATTATTAATTACCGCTCCGGAACTCATTCTCGAATGGAGCACTGATTGCATTCCGTATTATTTTCGAAGCATCCATTTTCCGAACAGGCCCTCATCGAACGTTGAGAGATAACAGCAGAGCTTCGAATCAATGGGGACCGGATAATCAGACCATTATCTAGAATGGATAATGAAATCTATTCGGATAATCAAAAATTTGGATAATGGGATTTTTTGTGCAGTCAAAGTCGATCGTTTATTGCTTCATTATTTAGTATATCATGTGATGAAAAATATTTTAATTATCCAGTAGAAATATTTTCATTATAAAAAAAATATTTTAATCATCTAATAAAAATTATTTCATTAGAAAAATATTTTGAACAATCCAAAAGAAATTATTTCATTAAAAAACTATTTCTAATGATACAACATAAAGTATTTTATTAGAAAAGAAATATTTTTAATGATACAATAGAAATTATTTCACTAGAAAAAATATTTTTAATAATCCAAAAGAAATTATTTCATAAAAAAAATACATCTGCTCCACGTATTTTTAAGGTAAAAATTCGTATTTTTTTGTCAAACGTACAAATTTTCTGCTAAAAATAGGAACATAATAATTCAAAGCAAGTTTTATTGTGAAACATATTGTTATTTCTCTACATACTGGTATTTTCCAAACCTATTCCCATTTTATGCATTTAAGAAAAAGGTATGGGGTGTCTATGGGGCGGTTGGGTTTTTTTTTTTGATAAATTATGATAGGGGTAAATCCCCTCCCTAGCATAACTAGGCGGGGGACCGTGTATTCGTTCTTTGATGCGTAATATCTGCGAAATAATTGGAACATAATTACGAAACTATCTATAAATTTAGGCACAAATTGTGGACATAATGACTAATGAGTTTCATAATTAAACTAATTAACATTAATAAAATCACTTCCCAGAGGACTGTTTTCGCAACGACCTATATGCATACTTTCATCCCAAATGTGGCTCTCAAACTAAAAAAAAGTGTCGTTTCAACACCGTTCTCAGCTATTTCCGCAAATTCACACTGATTACTTTAAACTTCATGCCAAAAAACATTTGCAAAAGTAACAGATTTTTTTTTTTTGTTGCAGCTTCGAATTTGCGGCAGGGGGCAGTTAAAAAAAAACTCCGGGATGAATTCACATGACAATTTTAAGTTTTAGAAATACGTAATTAGACCTTATTTTTAACCGACTTCAACAAAGGAGGAGGTTATACAATTCGTCGGAGAAATTTTTTTTTTTCGGTATGTTCCAAGATAACTCGAAGACGCCTGGACCGATTTCAAAAATCCTTTTTTTGTTAGAAAGGTCTTTCTTTCCGATTGGTCCCATCCTCTCGTGGTCCGGGTTCGATAACGGGAACCTGCAGAAATCTTTCGAAAAAGAAATTGGGATCACAGTAATCGTAATAATGACCATTTTGAACGCCAGGCTTCTCTGGATTGCATAATGAAACTCCTTTCTATGGTCTTTTTGAAAATTTTAAACCGAGTATCTTTCTATGTCCTGCTTTTTTCTCCTGAACTCCAACGAACTGAAAGTCGTACCAGGTACTGATTGATTCGTAATATTTCAGGTTTTGTTAGTCTTAATTTACATAAGGTTTGATAAAGGAATTCTGAAGAAAATGAGGAAAATCTCCAAATTTTTGCTCAAATTTAAAGCGATTTGTCCTAAATGATTAAATTTGAAATCCATTGTTACAGAACGTGATTAATATGAAACAGTTATTATAATGATCATGAAAATTGTGAATGAAGGCTTAACTGAATCAAACATAAAACTCATTAGCGGGCCAACTATGTAATACGTCGTGAAATTTTATGAACTGCGAGAATCTAGTGTTGTTTTGAAACATAAATTAGTTGAAAAGCCGTTAATATTTAGCCTTTAATTAAACTAGTACACAAATAAATACCAGAGAATAACAAGGATTATTTTTTAGTGTCAATCGTTTAAAATTTTAGACGCGTTGATACTTTCTTTTTTTATGAAGCATTTGCTTAAGCAAATTAGGTGAAGTTTTGTAATGGAAACATTACCTTATTTCATATGTACATTTACACTAAAAAGAATAAAATAAAATATTTTTGAAAAAAAAAATTGAACCGACTTCGGAACTTCACTCAGCAAATGCTCTAAAAAGTAAAAAATAATTTTATTCTTTGAACACCATCGATACTACATTTAAACATAAGTTTTGAAGTCGGCGCAAAAACTATAGGTAAAATGATGTTTACTATATTTTGCCAACATTTTCAGAGAAATCATTGAAAATTGAGAGCTGAATATTTGTACCATTACATAAATATGTATTTTTCAATGAATGCGAATGCGAATAAAGAACCTGGATTCATTTAAATTTATATTTATAGTTTCGAATGATTCTATTTAGCTGTTTTGCGCCGACTTCAAAACTTATGTTTAAATGTAGTATCGATGGTGTTCAAAGAATAAAATTATTTTTTACTTTTTAGAGCATTTGCTGAGTGAAGTTCCGAAGTCGGTTCAATTTTTTTTTTCAAAAATATTTTATATAAAAAAAGATATAGTTGCATTAATCTATTTTTGACATTAATTGCCAAATTTATATAGTGTTAATAGGTTTTTTTTTAATATTGGCCTTAAGTGTTAATAGGATTGGGACAGTTTTTGGAGCTTAGATAATTTCTAGAAGAAAAAAAAATTAAATTGTTATTGTTGCAAATACAATTTAGCTACAAAGTATTAATGCTTTACTTGTATTAAGAGCGATAATCACTTTATTACACTTTATTATTTTTAAAATACCTAGTCGGGACAGCCAATTACGAGTTTACAGAGAATCGCCCTTAATTCCTATTGTTGTTGAGCTATGTTGTATCAATTAGCACCCTAGTAACGCCAGATAATAAACTAGCTGTTTATAAAACAAAAAAACTGGGAGGAATTCAAAAGGAAAATAAAAATAATAAAATTATAGTTTTAAAAAAAGCTAAAAAATACGTTTTGCAGTTGATCAAACTATAAAGCTTTAAACCATGATGTTATAAGCTTACATGCACTTATGAGAGATACATCAACATGCAGTATAGTTTAGCCTTTAGTATTAATAATATCATTAATTATTACTTTTATTACATTTGCAAAGAACGTAAGTTTTATCTTTTATTTAGAGTTACATACACACAAGTAACTGAAACACTTTTAATACATCAACATGTAATAATATAGTTTAGCCTTTAGCATTAATAATAGTATTAAATATATTGCATTTTTATCAGTGCAGAGCGTGAATTTTATCCTTTATTCCGAGTTACATACATACAAACAAACCTACATATGAAACTAATAAAAACGCATTAATAAACGGCCCCCACTAAAGTGTGAAACTTCTACTTCTACTGCACCCTGCGTGCGGTCGGAACAAGGGGTCATCCCAGCTTCTGTAGGCAACAGCGTTTTATGACTTTTTCTCTAATGACGCGCATCCTTCGCAATAAAACAATAAACCTCTAAACAGAAGGAAGCAAGTGACGAAGATCTGCAAGCAGTAGACGAAAAAGAAAAGGGGACAACTTTCATTTTCTTGTCCTCGGTGTCACACGGAATAAGTGTCGTCAAGTCGGGACCCGACTATAACTCTAGAGGATACGAGCTTTATTTGGCTTGTGCTGTAGAGTGAAGTTAATAGACTAGAAGATGATACATTACTTGTATGTTTTCAAAGAACTCGAATTTTTTCTTTTATTCAGAATTACATACAAACAACTGAAACACTTATAGTACATCAACATGTGATATAGTTTAGCTTTTAATATTAATAATAGTGTTAAGTGTAGTACTTTTATATTTGTAAAGTACGCGAATTTTCAGAGTTACATACATACATACAAACAAACAAACCCACATGTGAAAACTAATAAAAGCGCATTAAAAACTATTTTAGATTTATACATTTATATTTTAGAAACAGCTAAAAAGACATTGATGGTTTTCGGTTCAATCGCACACATATTTATTATCTTTTATTCTTAACTTTATTGCTTAAAGAACTTGAAACTGCTTTTAAAAAGCGCAGTTTCTGCAAAGAAGCTCAAAAAAGCAGCTCTATTTTTTACCATAGAAACCAACCTGGATTTCAATTTGCTTTTTATTTTCATTTTTTTTTTCTCTTTAACCAAATTATTTTTCTCAAATAACTCAAGCAGAACTTATCTTTAAGCTAATTCAACCTGCTGACATTTACCCTTTATGTCCCAAATTAATTAAAAAATGAATTTTTATACATTTTTTTTTCAGTGACGTACATAGGTTTTTATTTCGGAGGGGGCCCATATAATCAAGCTTAGCTCCCCCTCCCCTCAACTTTTTTTTTTTCGCTATTACTGTAAGACAGGTAGAAATTTTCAAATTGAATTAAAATATTGTAACTTTTGGAAAAGATACAAAATTACGAAGTTTTAGATTCCCTCCAAAACTTTTTTCAAAATTGAAATTATTTATGCTACCTTTGATGACGTTGGAGGATAAAGACTCCTCTGGGAAACTTACAGAAACTTAAATTCTAAACACGCAATTTCAGACTATTTTTAGTGACGTTAAAGGGATTGAGAAGACTCAGGGCATCTCTCCTGAAATATTTTGACACTGAAGCACAAATTAGGATATATTTCTTCTTGATAGAGTAAAAGAAAAGATGAGTTTTTTTTTTAACTGAAGTCTCATTTAAGTTATCTTTGGGACGTAAAAGTTCAAAGACACTCCCCTGAAATATTTTCGATACATAGACGTTTAGAGACCAAAAGTGGTTAGGGATCTCCTTTCGAAAATTTTCAAAATTGAAACCTTAAGTCATCTTTACTTTAGATCATCTTTGTTAGTATTGTTAGCAATGACTCTCTCCCGAAATGTTTCGAAATTAATGTTTTAAAAACATTTTTATTTAGGTTATCTAATTATTTAGGTTTTATTTAGGTCACTAAAAATAGGTCAAGAGAAGAGGCAGGATTCGGGCGCTGTACCCCGAAATTTTGCGGCATTGAAGCTTCAAGAATGCAATTTTAAGCTCTATTTTTTGAAACTGAGGGTTCAAAATTTTACTTTTAGCAGAGGTGCCCATTACCCCCAAGAGCAAAAATTTATTATCCAAGAATTCCACGAAGATCCCTCTAAAAAGGAGAGCTACACGTGAAAGAAAAATAAAACAAAAACTTTTAAAAACGCCCGTTAAAAATAATTCAATAGCGCCGCTTAAGCCATGATTCTTTATAGGAACAACTGCTTTTCGGCTTTGTCTGACAACATTTAGGATAATAAAAGGATTTAGGAGGGACTCTTCCGGAAATTTTTGAGCATAGAGACTGTAATTCGGGAGCTTTCTATTCTAAAAACACATTTTAGAGCTAAAGATTATAGAAAAGTAAGGAGGGCATCAACTACCGTTAACTGTTTGAATTTTGAATCTCTAAAATGCCATTTGAGGCAATGTTTGACCAAGATATTGAAGAAGCGAGAAAAGAACTCTCTTCCGAAAATTTTTGAATATTGAAGTCTTGAAACTGCAATTAAATTACACGTTGTAAAAGCGAAATTTTCAGATCGCTTTGGACTCTTTAAGGGGGGGTCATGAGTCTTCTTTGAATTCATGCTTGGCGGATATACGGGCCTCGAGTTCCTACCCTAAACCCGCCACTGAAAGGCACTCTATTCTTTAATTTCATCACTGGTAAAGAGATTGAAAATTACGTGCCCCTTATAGCTATGGCGGCTTGGACTTCTACCTCTTTTCGATTTTTTTTTTTTTTTTTTTTTTTTGTTCAGCTGAAAGCTTGAAAATTGTTTGTAAAAAAACTAAAACCGAAAATGATTGCACTTTATTTTAAATTTCTTACCGGGGAGGAATGATTACACTTATTTTAAATTTATTGAGTGCAGCATTATTTTGAAGACTCGTATTTCCTGACTGACTAGAAACAAGAAGTTCTATCAAGAACTAAACGAGCCTACTTTCCCGTACATCGACATCGGCATTCTAACATCTGATCATTATTCTCTTGATTATCTGAGACTGAAAATTATGTCAAACATACCTTTTTAGCACTTAAAGCTGATTTCTAAAAGCAAAATATACCCCTCTCATCAGATGAAATAGACACGTAAAAAGTAAATAAACGAATAAATAAAGTTTTGTTGCACCTTTTAAAGAATGTAACTGCTACCGTTCTTCCGTAGAAAAAATCCCCAATCGTTTAAAAAATAAATAAATAAAAATAAATAAATAAATAAAAGTACAAAGAGCATCAAAACACATTTTATCAAACAAAGAAAAAAAAAGAAAAAGTTAATAAAATGTCTCGAATTTCACTTTTAATCCATTGCCAGTTGTTAAATATAAATTAAGAATAAAATGCCCTCGTGAATGAAAAATTTTTGTTACAAAAAAAAATCGTCTGCCAAAAAAAATATAAATAAATAAATAAATAAATAATAATAAATAAAACAAATGAATAAATAAACAAAAAATCGTCTGCACAGTCAGTCATTTTTTTTTTTTTTTTTGAGCCTGCATTTCCGCCATGTTTGCGGAGTCGGAGTCTGAATCAGAGTCCTCACAGAAGATTATTCAGAAAAATACTTTACAAACATTATTTATCAAAGCCATTTTCTTACAAAGTTAGTTTGAAGGTAATCCGACTTTAAGTTTAGGATCAACGTTCAACTTAAATTCCCAGTAGACGCTAATGTTAAATTTTTTTTCTGAACGGTTCAATATTGAACGAAAAATGATTCAAATCAAAAAGCGAAGTATGGGAATGAGCCTCTCCGAGATCTTTCAAACAAAAAAAAGTTTATTCCATTCGGACGGTTCACTCAAAAGTTATTAGATGGGGAAAGGTTGCTTGAACGGTTCAATGAGCGAAACATTGTTCAAATCGAAAATGTAGATGCGGGAATGAAGTATCCTTGAGAAGATCTTTCGAACAAAAAAAAGTTTGTTAAAATCGGACTGTTCATTCAAAAGTTAGCATCGCGGGACAGGTTGTTTGAACGGTTCTAAGTTGAACCAAAAATTGTTCAAATCGAAAAATCAAATATGGGAATGAGCTGTACTCGCCGAGATCTTTATAACAAAAAAAAGTTTGTAAAAATTGGAATGTTCATTCAAAAGTTAGTAGGGGGGGACAGACAGACCGACCGATCGATAGACAGACCGACTGACACACAAATTCCCCATCTCAATACCCTACTTTCAAATTTTTTATTGTTCGATATTCATTTTACCTTTTTATTTCTTTTTGGCTTTTTTTTCGGACTTGGCAATATTTTTTTTAATTGGCGAGATTTTTTTGACTTGGCGATATTTTTTTAAATTGGCGAGATTTTTTTGACTTGGCGAGATTTTTTTTAATTGGCGAGATTTTTTTGACTTGGCGATATTTTTTAAATGCATTAAGCCACTTTTAATACTTTTTTCGTCTTTATTTTATTTTTTTCGGGAAAGTAGGCTAAAAAGGGGGGAATGAGAAGAAAGAGAGAAACGTAATTTGATGACTAATAATCTACATGTGTTGAATATTTTTCATTTAAAGATTTCTATTCAAAATGATTAGGATTTTTTCTATGCGATTTCTAATTGAAATAGCTTCATTTTTCCAAGACACGTTCTTTTTTCTCTTGAGTAAAGCGCAAGGGCTTATTTATGTATTTCAAGCTGAAAGTGTGTAAATAATTTAAGAGTAAACTTAAAAAAAGATCTAAATTTTTTTCTCGGGGGGAGGAGGGGTATAGGAGGGAAAGACCCTCCTTATATACACCTTTGGAAACAATGTTAATAGAGAGCGGTCTTTTTTCTTAAGGATCTTTTTTTTTTTTGAGCAAACACGAACCAAACAACTACTTTTGAAAAAATCTTTCTCGATTTCGGGGGGGGGGGGGGCCTCGGCCCCTCCCCCTTAACTACGCCCTTGTTTTTTTTGGTTTTTTGAGTTACAAATATATCAAAAAACATTTTGATCGAGCAAAACAATTTTGAAATTTTTGGGAGTCTCTGGCCCCCTACGCCTTTAGGCCCCCAAGAAAACTATTTCCGATCACAGGTAACATGTGTCGGCTTCTCAGCGACGTACAATGAGTGGAACTCAAAAGGGTCAGTAAGATTCCAGCCATTTAAGATTCATAATACTAAATTAATGTATGCGGGACTTCTGAGTCCCGTCCGGGCATAAAGGGTTAAAAAGCATTTTCGTTGGACTGAAAAACACTAATCCTGATGAAATTGTAGATTGCTAAACTTGCCATACTTCCAGTGCTGGATGTACAATTTTTCTGAATTTTTTTTCGAACTTTCATATCGAGTCGAAAACACCGAGTTGCCCACGCGGGGGGGGAGGGGGGGACTTTTCTATAAATCCGACATTGAATACCAGCATGTAGTTATTTAGTATTTTTCGCGCTGTTAGCCGAACGAGAATATCAGAAAATGCATGGAATAAAAGAACTATAAGGAGAAAAGTATCGAAAGATATCCGGTTCCCCTTCCCTGCAGACCTCCCTTCCATTTCGAGAGAAATTGGAATCGGTAGCCCCGGGAAAACGACCTCTTTCTTTCTTTTCGTGATTTGACAGAATTTTGAAATTCGATAGCTTTGCCTCGAAATCAGGAAAGCCCCCGAAAAGGGGTCTTGCAAAGACCTGTAAACCCACAGGTCTAGACCAGGGATTCCCAAACTTTTTTATTCCGTGGACCCCTTGCCTAGTTTTCGAATTTCCCGCGGACCCCCTTCCTTGGGGTCATTCCAAAATTAATAAGGAATCGTAATAATATAACTCAAGCATTCTGAAAATGGGAATTAAATCAGGGCCGTCATTTGGGGGGGGGGGCAGGGCGGTCAATTGCCCTCCCCCTGACTTTGGGAAATCAATGTATTGGCATATAAGTGGGCGTGGTTTTTGCCACTTTTTGGTAAATTTTACATTGTGTATGCACTCTTTGCCCCCCCCCCCCGGGAAAATTTCGAAATAACGTCCCTGAATTAAATGGTTAAGTCCCATTTACTAATGTTCTAAAATAACCGGATGACAACTTTCCTAAAGATTCAGTTCCTAAAAGATTCAGTTTGGCAATTTTACTGCAGAGTAATAAATTAAAATTTAGTTTAAAGAAAAGAGAATGAAAAGAAAAACGTAACATTTTTATGCATACTTTCATAAAAATAATGGTACGAAACTTAAATCAGCTAATATTTTCACATAGGATAGGTGTACAGTAGGGTGATTCAGAAATGTATGGAAAAAAATAAACTTTGTATTTTTGTGCGTCTTACCCTCTTATTTTGTGCCACTATATACACTAATTATTTGTGCAAAATTTTGACAAAATATATTAATATTTAGAGGTCGCTCAAACGCCTTGAAATTTCGTGACATTGACAAAAACGTGATCGTAAATGATATCTATAGAAAAAAGTAGCCTTTGTATTTTTATTCGTCTTACCGTCTTATTTAGGCCCTTTATATACACTGAATTATTCGCCCAAAATTTTAGTAAACTATATTTACATTTAGGAGTACTTCAAATTTTGTGATAGTGGCACAAATGTGAACGTAAATAATAATAATAATAAAGTTACTTTATTGCTTTTTTATATCTCCGAAGAAAAAAAGCGTGCAATCACAAAATGAACTATATATTAGGGTGTATCGAAAAAAACTTTTTTTCGAAATTCAATTTACTAAGTTGATAAAAAGTTGCCCCTACCTACCCACATATTCCACAAAAAATTTCGGTCTAATCAGAAATTGTTTAGGTGTTCCGCACGAGGCCTGAAGTTTGGGAATTTCTTCAAAAATATGATTTTTTTTCTAATTTTTTTTAATATTAAGAATAAATGTTAAAAATAATTCAAGTTGAAAAATGTACACCGCAAAGTCGGAGGACAAAATTGGGTTTGAAAAAAAGTATATTAAACAACATTTAAATCTCCCACATTTATTCTAAACTTACGTAATTTTCACCAAAACTAGCATTTTACAAGGCCATGCGGCTTGGTTAGAAACTTGTTTATGAATGTGGAATCTAACTGAATTAACACTTGAAACTGGGATTCATCTGTGATTTATGTGGAGTAAAAAGTAAAATAATATAAACTATAAACGGAATCTAAGCCCCTCGTCACGCAGTGCCCGCGTTCTATCGGGGACCCCGTGATGGTAAACGAAGTACAGCTCCGCTAGCGTAGCTGCTTTAGGATGGCAGAAGAGCATCTATCTTTGGTTGAGGAAACAGACTCTAAATATTTCGGACATGGTGCTCCAGTAAATGGCCCAGGAAAATAAATTGTAGCTTTAGTTTCACGATTTATGGAAAAAAAAGTTTTATTGATTAAGAACATAAAAGCTATCGGTTGTGATGTCACATCAGTTAACACTGGAAAATCAAATGATGCTATTTAGACTTCCAGAAAAGTCTTTAGAACCCTCACTACTTGCCGTGGTATGTTTTCTTCATTTAATGAATTACCACTTAGAAAGTTAACGGTGGCTCTTGATAAACCGTGGACACAATAATTTTAGTTGACCTATTGGAGAATTCTAACAATATTGCTAAGATCTACCAGTCACGAACTTAAAGAAAATAGAACGCGTTTTACCAGAAGTTGATGTCAAAGAATTGAGTCAAAAATACTTATGGGATGTGTCAAAAGCTGTAATGTCTGGCAAATGTTCTTAAAATTTAGCAGAAAGGAACCCTACAAGCTTTTCCCATGCAAGATTGCTCACGATGGCAAAGTTTTGAGGCTATACGTCGTAAGTAGTGATCCAAGTTCAGAGTTAAATAAACTAGCAGAATTTATAATAAAGGTTTATGCTCTCTGTTTTTTCACAATCGAATCTCAGCATAAAATTATTCATGCATTTAAACATTTTTTTTAAGACCATAGATTGCAACAAGTATTTGGATACAAATCTCCACAATGTTATCCATTCCACAGTGTAAAGAAGCCATCTTGCATGGGAAAAGCGTGCAGGGTTCCTTTCTGCTACATTTTGAGAACATTTGCCGGAAATTACAGCTTTTGACACACCCCATAAGTATTTTTGACTCAATTCTTTCCCAAGTAGCACACTTCGTTTTTTAAAGGTTGTAAAATGGTTATTAACGTTGTAACAACCGCTTAAAAGCATTTATAAAACGTTTAAAGGTTATTTGTGCTACCTGGGTTGGCATCAACTTCTGGAATTCTCCAATAGGTCAACTAAAAGAATTTTGTCCAGTAGTCGGCCTATCAAGAGCCACCGCTAACTCTCAAAGTGTTAATTCATTAAATGAAGAAAACATACCACGGCTTGTAGTGAGGGTTCTTAACACTTTTCTGGAAGTCTAATAGCATCATTTGATTTTCCAGTGTTAACTGATGTGCCATCACAACCGATAGCTTTTATGTTCTTTATCAATAAAGCTTTTTTTTTCTCCATAAATCGTGAAACTGAAGCTACAATTTATTTTCCTGGGCCATTTACTGGAGCACCATGTCCGAAATAGTCTGTTTCCTCAACCAAAGATATATGTTCTTCTGCCATCCTAAAGCAGCTACGCTAGCGGAGCTGTATTTCGTTTACCATCACGTCACGGGGGCCCCGATAGAACGCGGTCACTGTGTGACGAGGGGCTTAGATTCTGTTTATAGTTTATATTATTTTACTTTTTACTTCACATAAATCACAGATGAATCCCAGTTTCAAGTGTTAATTCAGTTAGATTCCACATTCATAAACAAGTTTCTAACCAAGCCGCATATCCTTGTAAAATGCTAGTTTTGGTGAAAATTACGTAAGTTTAGAATAAATGTGGGAGATTTAAATGTTGTTTAATATACTTTTTTTCAAACCCAACTTTGTCCTCCGACTTTGCGGTGTACATTTTACAACTTGAATTATTTTTAACATTTATTCTTAATATTAAAAAAAAATTAGAAAAAAATCATATTTTTGAAGAAATTTCCAAACTTCAGGCCTCGTGCGGAACACCTAAACAATTTCTGATTAGACCGAAATTTTTTGTGGAATATGTGGGTAGGTAGGGGCAACTTTTTATCAACTTAGTAAATTGAATTTCGAAAAAAAGTTTTTTTCGATACACCCTACTATATATCTGAAAAGCAAATAAAATGCAGAAAAGTATGAAAGCTAATCAAATACGGAGAAAATATAAAAAACAAATTTAAATACATTAAATACACTGTTAAAAAAATTTCCTGAAAATAACGAAAAAATATACGGCAGCTGAGTTGCCGGAGTGTTTTCGTTTCGTTAATTATATTTCCGTGATTTTACGGAAAAATGACGAACGGAGCGTTCGTCATTTTTCCGTTAGGCATTTTTTCGTTTCGTAATTCTCCGTTCTTCATTTTTTCGGTTCTTATTATCCCCGCTTATACGTTATAGGCTTATACCTATACGCTTTGACTTATATGTATACATGCAAGATGGAAAATTATTTTAATTTTGCAAATTAACAAGCGCTTTTATAGCAGCTTAATATCAATAGCAAATTATCTATGGAAGTTCAATAAATTAGTCCTTTAAGTGTCGCAAAATGCGTAGATTGTGTAGAACAACAAATGCACAAATTGAAATTTTAAGAAGCATTTGAAAATTTGCGAAACAATATAAACATATAAAAAGAACAAACATGGGTAATGTGCTGCCTTATCTTTTTCGTTTATTCTTTTTATATGTTTATATTGTTTCGTAAATTTTCAAATGTTTCTCTAAAGTTTCTTAAAATTTCAATTTGTTCATTTGTTGTTTTTTCCAATCTACACATTTTGCGCCACTTAAAGGACTAATTTATTAAACTTTCATATATTATTTGCTATTAATATTAAGCTGCTATAAAAGCGCTTGTTTATTTTGCAAAATTTCAATAATTTTCCATCTTAATGATAAATTTCAATAATTATCCATCTTTTCCATGTAAGTATAAGCGTATAGGTATAAGCCTATAACGTAAAAATGTGGGTGATTAAAATATGGGAAAATGAGAAACAGAAAAATAGAGCAATTAAAAAAGGAGCGTAAACTAGCTCACCGGAAAATTATAAATGT
>JAXGGA010017793.1:0-23469 GCA_038373865.1 Uloborus plumipes | reverse complement strand
GATGCCGTGAGCACCTTCAACTTTCTTCAAATGAGCATTCCAATCTTGAGGAAGTAACTATAAATTTATTTACAAGTATTTACACTATTTACAATAAGAGCAGAAACAATTGCTAAACATCCAGCAATTAGGCAGCAAACAGTACACTGTACTCTCAACAGTAACTCAGCACCACGTATCTAACGTGAACAGTAATTAAGCAATTACAAAAGCAAAACAACCATTCGCCCAAGCGAATACGAAAACGAGCATCTCAGAAATCCAATCTGAAAAAACTGACTGACTTGTGTTCAAGGCCAGCTATTTATACACGGAAAGAATTCCCGACAACATTCTAGTAATATCTGGAATATTCTAGTTCATTCATAACTTTAAACAATCCATTCAGAAATCGCTAGAAATAAAAAGAAAAACACCACTCCGAGCGAAAATGTCTTCACGCTTATTAAAGTTAGGGCAAGTGTAAAAACTACAAAGTGTTACAGGGCCGGTATACAAGTGATAAAAGTGATATCTTCAATACTTTTGCAACATGACGTCAGATAAAACCAAAACTAATGAAAATGATGCAAGGCAGGAAAAACAACAACTATTTACAAGATTTGTAACATTGCCCCCTTCCCAAGGACTGCACGTCCCGGCAGTACAATCCCAGAAAGGAGCAAGGGAAACTTACAGATACACACATTACATGATGACCAATCATAAACATGATAAACAATAACAATGAGAACATGAAAGAATAACTAACATTGATAAAGTCATATTACAAACAATTAAAGGCAAAAGTTATTTACAAATTTACAAACAAGTTACCATGGTAGCTTTAGATTTATTTTACGAACTATGGCCATAGTATGGGGCTAGCCGATCATAATGTACAACCCTAGGTTTTGAATGTGATGACTTCTGGATCCTCACTACGACGTCGTTTCAGCCGGTGAAGGACTGTGTAGGGTCCATCCCAATGCGACTGCAATTTGGGTGACAGACCTTATACGTCGGATGGAATTCCATAGCCACACCTTGTCACCTTCTTGAAAGTCATGGCCAGTGGACCTTGTGTCGTATCGGGTCTTCATCTTCTCCGTCGCGATGTGATTCGCTCCCGTGCGAAGTGATGAACGTCCTCCAACCGGCCGGAGATCCTGACGTACTCCCTCAGGCGATGAAGGGCTGCATCTGGAGGGAGAACCGAAGACGAGATCACAAGGTAGCCGAAGCTCTCCGGCCGAAGAGCATACTGGGTGATGGGAATATCGGCGGGGGGGGGGGGGGGGTGGGGGGGGGGGGGGGGGGGGAGGGGGGGGGGGGCGTGTCTCGGTGAACAGCACTGCGGTAGGCCAGCAGAACAGAGGAATGTTTCCTTGTCCAATCCTGTTTGATTTTTGAGACCATAAGCTAGAGATTGTTTAAGGATTGTCCTGTTGAATCTCTCCGACCATGCCGTCCGATTGTGGTGTAGTTGGTGTCCGTTCGAGTTTTCTCAATTTTGAGGATTTACATAGGCCCTTAAACACAGCAGAGATTGATGTTTTCTCTCCCTGATTCGGAATGTGAATCTGCAAAGTTGTCCCATATCTCGAGAATCCAATGCTGGAACTAGAGTCCTCTGCGACAGTGGTAGCCTCTTGAGCCGGAATGGTATATACGCTTCGGGCAGTTGGTGAAATATCAATGGAAACGAGGATGTATGTTGTTTCCCATCAGTAGTGTTTTCGTGTAGAGGACCAAGAATGTCGTTCCCCGAGTCGTTCGAAAGGAGCTCCTACGTTGGTAAAGATGTAGCTTCCCCGCAAGCTTCATGTCTCTTCGGTCCTTTATCGGCAGCACAGGCGTCACAAGAAGGACACCACTTCTCCACGTCAGCCTTCGCCTTGCTCCAGAAGAAGCGCTCTTCGAACCTTGTGGAGGTTTTTCAGATACCAAAGGTGTCATCTCCTGTTCGACTACTGTAGCAATTCCCTTTAGAACGTCTGGAATGTCTTGATCTGGAGATGGAGTAACTGCCATTTGAATGACTTTAAACCATCGTTCAGAGTCCCATTTCCGATACAGGTACGCCATTTTCGCATCTGAGTAGATTGTCCATAGAGCCCAGTATCTTTCGTTGCAGACTGTAATTGAGAAACGTCTTTGCCAAGCTAGTCGCCGACTGTCTTGTTCCATTAACTCTATGATAGGCTTTAGGTGCGGGGGTCCTTCAAGCTGATCGTTTCTTACTTGGTCGTCACTCCATGGATCTGGATCTGAAGAAGCATGATGATAGCAGTATTACTTGTCAGGCAGTAGGAATTGTCGTCCCGTACTGTTTCTGCATTTCGGGAGCAATAATGGCAGTTCGTCGGAACAAGTCTTTCTTTGATATGCGTCAGCATTTCCGTGTGACAAGCCTTTGCTCGGAGCTTAATCTCGATGTCATATTCTCCTGGAGCCGCTGTATCCACCTGCTACCTGGGCCCTCATGGTTTCTTGAAATTCAGAAAGTCCAAGTTAAAGAGGCATGATCGGTCCGGAGCAGGAATTTACGGCCCAGTAGAGGTAATGATGGAAAATGTTTTCTACAAGCTTTAACCTATGGCGAGCAATTCCTTTCTCGTGACACAATAATTTCGCTCCGACTTGGATAAGCATATGCTCAGTAGGCAATGACATGTTCGTTACCGTCTATTTCTGAGATAAAACAGCTCCAACGCTCTCGTGGCTCGCATCAGTGTCAAGTATGAAGGATTTCAGGCTGAGGATAAGAGAGAATAGCTTGAATGTTAAAGCCTCCTTCAGCTTGTAGAAATGCATCCTCGCGATTCTTTGGACCATTCAAATTTTTGTTGCTCTCCGTCAGCTTTTGCAAAGTCGGCAATGATGGAAAAAACCCTTCACAAATTACCCTGTAGTACGTGCAGAGCCCAGGTAGAACGTCGCAGCTGATGGACATTATCGGGGCGGCTCCAATGTCTGTGACTGCTGTTACCTGAGCTGTGACTCTGTGTCGTACACCTTCGGGACTAGACGATCATGTGACCATGGTAGTTCACCTTCACGAGCAGGACACACAATTACATATTGGACGGGACCTTAACTGCATGTGGCTTTCGCATTAAGCTTTTCGCACGCCACCTCTTCCTACAGATTAGCCATACTGAGTGCCGCCAAACCTGCGTCCTAATGATGAATAAATGTCGTCCCAAGTAGACCAAAAGACCAAGCACATTCAATACAGACTTCCTCGTAACGACTGATTCCCATAAGACGCTCTGAAACGTGGCTGGGTGCATTGCAGTGGCCGAAGGCAGATCACTATAGACTCGCCACAAGCCTTGTCGGTTGGTATACGCACGTCTGCTCTCGGTCGTCGGGGATGTATCTCCACCTAGCACAGTACGCGCTCTTTAACTCCAGGGTCGCCATAACCACTTGTGTCCGGAAGGGCTTTTCCAGAAGTCGTCATCGACTCCGTGGAAGCAGAGGTTACTGTCCTTCTGTCGTGATGTTCATTCAGCGTCGGTCCAGTCAACACTCCAACATCAGGTGGAGCGTCGTTCTGTTGGAACCAAGATCGATTGGGGATGCCCACGGACTGGATGAGGGAGACGATGACGTCATTTCTCCTATGCATCTACTCTTTACTGAGGAATCTCAACCTCTGTCCTTCTTGCGCCGAACGGTCAGTCGTCTTGAGGCAGAGTCTTGATAGTGGTGATGCTCTCCAGAGTGCGTCCGATCCGATGCTGCGCTAAACTCGTGCGGCCCTACACGTCTTCGGATGTAAGATGTAACCACCTGCGCATGAATGTCGCCACCAATTTTTCCTGCAGCGTTTCTTCGATCCTTCGATAAAAGGGCTGCACTCCCAATTAATTGCGAAGTCAAGGATTCGATGTGCGACACAGTCTCGGAGGAGTCTACACTATTCTCTGATGATGCGGTTTACAGGGAGTCCATGTTGCCGTAACTTGTCTCCTTTCTTGATATTCCTCGGCTCTTTCACTTTACATTGGCGACTCTGCACAGGAACTGCATCCCTGAAAGGTCCACAAGCGTAGCTAGGCCACCTAGTACCTCCTGTTTGGGCTTTACTCTGGTATAGGAATATTCAATGTAGGCTCGATACCTTTAAGCCGGTTGCTTTTCTTTGAATGGAGCCAGGTATTAGTACTTCTGATCCTGAGGGAATCAATAAATCTGTTTGGGCTCTTTTTTGATGAGCGGCTTTGATAGTTTTTTTAGGCTGTTGGAAATTGCTATGTCATTCCCTCATCGCTTCAAGTGACAGCTCAGTATTTTTAAAGTCTGATAGAATAATTCAAATTTTTGGATGTTTAGCAATTGTTTCCTGCTCTTATTGTAAATAGTGTATATACTTGTAAATAAATTTATAGTTACTTCCTCAAGATTGGAATGCTCATTTGAAGAAAGTTGAAGGTGCTACGGACTCGTTACAATTTTGGCGCCCAACGTGGGGCATCTTCAAGGACTTTCTTGGAATTACCTGTGAACTTGGACTTTTCTTCCTACGGACTTTTTGACTTCGGAATTTTATGGTGATTACTCGAGCAATGGATGAACAACTGAAACAACTCCTTGATGCGATCAACGCTGTTAAAAGTGAATTAAAAAATGACATAGCTACTAATCAAGAACAATTAAAAAATGATCTGGCTACTAATCAAGAACAATTAAAAAATGATCTGGCTACTAATCAAGAACAATTAAAAATGATCTGGCTACTAATCAAGAAGAAATAAAGAGCGATCTAACATCAATGAAATGTTTGGTGGAAACTAAATTTACCAACATGGAAAATAAAGTGGAGGCTCTAGAAGATCGAATCACCACAGTAGAAAACCATGTGGACAAGAAAATTAAAGAACTTGAATCGAAGTTATCAGCATCCTCCAACAATTCAAGTGACTGTGTAGCTACAACTGGAACTTCTCGTCCATCCATCAAACTGGCCACGTTTGACGGGAAGACCTCGTGGAATATTTACAGGAAGCAGTTCCTCATCGTTGCAGAAGCAAACTCCTGGGACTCTTCCACGAAAGCCTGTCACCTTGCAGCCTCGCTGAGAGGGGATGCAGCTGAAATACTACAGACCTTCCCAGAGGACAAGCACCGTGACTTCGAAGCCTTATCATCGGCCTTGGAGCTTCGCTTTGGCGAATTATGCCAAAAAGAATTCAGCCAACTTCAGCTCAAATCCCGACTCCAGAGGGCTGGAGAGACTTTGCAAGTTTTTGCAGCAGACGTTGAGAGGCTTTCCCATCTCGCCTTCTCGGACTGTCCTTCGGGTGTTCGCGATAGCCTGGCCCTGAACTACTTCATAGATGGAGTGCGAAATCCAGAAATTCAGACGGCTCTCCGGATGGCGGACGTCAAAGATCTTAAATCCGGTCTGGTCTACGCAATGAAGTTCGAGGCTGCACAGCAAGCATCCCGCAAGGATCGCCATTCAATCAGGGGCGTGGAAGTGAATGCCCCGGATTCGAACTTAAATCGTCTCTCGGAACTTGAGAGACAAATGAAAGAGATGTCGGGGACCCTGAAGAAGATCGCTTCTCGCAAAGACCAAAGTAGACAACCACTGAAGTGCTGGAAATGTGGCGGTGAGGGCCACGTACGAAAGAACTGCGAAGCTCGCCAAGAAAAGAAGAAGTCTCCCAAAGTTTTCCAGATTTCCCCAAGAAGTGGCGGCTGCAACGGACTCTTCATTTACGCTTATGTGAATGGGTTTCCCTGCGAAATGATTGTGGATACAGGAGCCAACGTTACCATTATTAAGACTGATGTGGCTCGTCAATTTGGACTCAAGATCTTATGGACGCCGCCCTGCGTTACTCTCCAAACTGTGACAGGTGACAAAATCGAGATTGAAGGGAAAGTGAACTTAGAAATAATGTTCGGAAGCGCCACTTACCATCACACGGCATTCGTCGCTGACATTACAGATCCCTTCATTCTCGGACTGGACTTTTTGAGAAAATTTGATTTTTCTATTGACTTTAAAAATAATGAGCTGCACTCGACGAGGGAAGACATAGTAATTTTCAATACCGAAAATAACTTAAAATCCGCTCATCAAATAATAGCCCAAACTGATTCATTGATTCCCTCTAGATCAGAAGTACTAATACCCGGCTCCATCAAGGAAAACAACAGCTTTAAATTCGGCCTCATTGAATATCCTAACCAGAATAATAGCCCAAAAGGAGTACTAGTGGCATCTACGCTTGTGGACCTTTCAAGGAATGCAGTTCCTGTGAGAGTCGCCAACGTAAGTGAGAGACCGAGGAATATTAAGAAAGGAGAAGTGTTGGCAACTTGTACTCCTGTAAACTGCATCATCAGAAGAATTGATTCCTCCGAGACTGTGTCTTCCGAGTCCTTGACTTCGAAATTAATTGGGAGTGCATCATTATCGAAGGATCAAAGATACGCTGCGGAAAAATTGGTGGACAACTTCAAGCAGGTGTTTTCATCTACATCCGAAGATGTTGGTCGCACGAGTTTAACGCAGCATAGGATCGACACTGGAGATCATCCCCCTATCAAGCAGCATCCAAGACGACTACCGTTCGCCAAGAAGGAAGAGGTTGAGATCCTCTTGAAAGAGATGCAGGAGAATGACGTCATCGAACCCTCATCCAGTCCTTGGGCATCCCCTATCGTCTTGGTCCGAAAGAAAGACGGCTCCACCAGATTTTGTGTTGATTACCGACGCTTGAATGACATCACCAAGAAGGACAGTTACCCTCTTCCACGGATCGATGACACTCTGGACACCCTTTCCGGACACAAGTGGTTTTCGACCCTGGATTTAAAGAGCGGCTACTGGCAGGTGGAGATACACCCCGACGACCGAGAGAAGACGGCATTTACAACCGGACAAGGCTTGTGGCAGTTTAAAGTGATGCCGTTCGGCCTCTGCAATGCACCAGCCACGTTCGAGCGTCTTATGGAGTCAGTGTTACGAGGACTTTCTTATGAATCCTGTCTTGTCTACTTGGACGACATCATCATCATAGGACGCAGTTTTGAGGAACATTTGGCTAATCTTAGGAAGGTGCTGCAGAAGCTTAAGGAAGCCAACCTGAAGTTAAGCCCGTCCAAGTGTAATCTGTTCCGCCGTGAGGTGAACTACCTTGGTCACATTATCTCTTCAGAGGGTGTACGAACAGATCCAGATAAGGTATCCGCAGTCAAGAATTGGAGCCGCCCCGAAAATGTTCATCAGCTGCGAAGTTTCCTGGGGCTCTGCACGTACTACAGGAAGTTTGTGAAGGGTTTTTCCAATATTGCACGACCTTTGCATAAGCTGACGGAGAGCAAACAAAAATTCGAATGGTCCAAAGAATGCGAGGTTGCATTTCTACAGCTAAAGGAGGCTTTAACATCAACGCCTATTCTCTCTTATCCTCAGCATGGAAAATCCTTCATACTTGACACTGATGCGAGCCACGAGAGCGTTGGAGCTGTTTTATCTCAAGAAATAGACGGTAACGAACATGTCATCGCCTACTGGAGCAAATGCTTATCCAAGTCGGAGCGAAATTATTGTGTCACGAGAAAGGAATTGCTCGCCATAGTTAAAGCTGTAGAACATTTCCATCATTACCTCTACGGCCGTAAATTCCTGCTCCGGACTGATCATGCCTCTTTAACTTGGCTGTTGAATTTCAAGAATCCAGAGGGCCAGGTAGCCAGGTGGATACAGCGGCTCCAGGAATATGACATCGAGATTAAGCACCGAAAAGGTTTGTCACACGGTAATGCCGACGCATTATCAAGAAGACCTTGTTCCGAGAACTGCCATTATTGCTCCCGAATTGAGAAACAGTACGGGACGACAATCCCTACTGCCTGTCAAGTTACTGCTACTTCATCATCTTCAGATCCTGATCCATGGAGTGACGACCAAGTTAGAAAAGATCAGCTTGAAGACCCAGACCTAAAGCCTATCATAGAGTTAATGGAAAAAGACAGTCGGCGACCTAGCTGGCAAGACATTTCTATCTACAGTCCTGCAACGAAAAGATACTGGGCTCTATGGAAATCTCTCCAGTTGCGAAATGGCGTCCTGTATCGGAAATGGGAATCTGACGATGGTAAAGCATTCAAATGGCAGTTACTCCTTCCCAGATCAAGAATTCCAGACGTTCTAAAGGAATTGCACAGTAGTCCGACTGGAGGACACTTTGGTATCCTGAAAACCCTCCACAAGGTTCGAGAGCGCTTCTTCTGGAGCAAGGCGAAGGATGACGTGGAGAAGTGGTGTCATTCTTGTGACGCCTGTGCTGCCCGTAAAGGACCGAAGAGAAGAAGCCGCGGGAAGCTACATCTTTACAACGTAGGAGCTCCTTTCGAACGAATCGGGATCGACATTCTTGGTCCTCTACCGAAAACTACTGATGGGAACAAATACATCCTCGTTGCCATTGACTATTTCACCAAGTGGCCCGAAGCATATTCCATTCCGGATCAAGAAGCTACCACTGTAGCAGAGACTCTAGTCCAGCATTGGATCTCGAGATATGGGACACCTTTGCAGATCCACTCCGATCAGGGGAGAAACTTCATCTCTGCTGTGTTTAAGGGCCTATGTAATATCCTCAAAATTGAGAAAACTCGAACGACACCACTACACCCACAATCGGACGGCATGGTGGAGAGATTCAACAGGACAATCCTTAATAATCTCTCGCTAATGGTCTCCAAAAATCAACAGGATTGGGACAAGAAACTTCCTCTGTTCCTGCTGGCCTACCGCAGTGCTGTCCACGAGACCACCGGATATTCCCCATCACAGATGCTCTTCGGCCGAGAGCTTCGGCTACCTTGTGATCTCGTCTTCGGTCTCCCTCCAGATGCGCCTTCATCGCCTGAGGAATACGTCCAGGATCTCCAGGCCCGGTTGGAAGACGTTCATCACTTCGCACGGGAGCGAATCAACATCGCGACGGAGAAAATGAAGACCCGATACGACACAAGGTCCACTGGTCATGACTTTCAAGAAGGTGACAAGGTGTGGCTATGGAATCCCATCCGACGTAAAGGTCTGTCACCCAAATTGCAGTCGCATTGGGATGGACCCTACACAGTCCTTCACCGGCTGAACGACGTCGTAGTGAGGATCCAAAAGTCATCACATTCAAAACCTAGGGTTGTACATTATGATCGGCTAGCCCCATACTATGGCCATGGTTCGTAAAATAAATCTAAAGCTACCATGGTAATTTGTTTGTAAATTTTGTAAATAATTTTTGCCTTTAATTGTCTGTAATATTACTTCATCAATGTTACTGTTTCTTTCATGTTCTCATTGTTATTGTTTATCATGTTTATGATTGGTCATCATGTAATGTGTGTATCTGTAAGTTTTCCCTTGCTTCCTTTCTGGGGATTGTACTGCCCGGGACGTGCAGTCCTTGGGAAGGGGGCAATGTTACAAATCTTGTAAATAGTTATTGTTTTTCCTGCCTTGCATCATTTTCATTAGTTTTGGTTTTATCTGACGTCATGTTGCAAAAGTATCTGAAGATATCACCTTTATCACTAGTATACCGGCCCTGTAACACTTTGTAGTTTTTACACTTGCCCTAACTTTAATAAGCGTGAAGACATTTTCGCGTGGTTTTTTTTCTTATCGCTAGAATTTGTGAATGGATTACGTAATGTTAGGAATGAAACAAAATATTCCAGGTTTTTCTCGAATATTGTGGACATTTCTTTCCGTGTATAAATAGCTGGCCTTGAACACAAGTCAGTTAGTTTTTCTCAGATGGGATTCTGAGAAGCTCGCTCGTTATATTCGCTTGGGCGGATGTTTGTTTTGCTTTTGTAATTGCTTAATTACTGTTCACGTTAGATACGTGGTGCTAAGTTACTGTTGAGAGTACAGTGTACTGTTTTGCTACCTAATTGCTGGATGTTTAGCAATTGATTCCCGCTTTATTGTAAATAGTGTATATACTTGTAAATAAATTTATAGTTACTTCCTCAAGATTGGACTGCTCATTTGAAGAAAGTTGAAGGTGCTACGGACTCGTTACAATATTTTAGCCTACATTTTAATCAACAATATTAATCACTTCCATTTATTTTTAGGTCGTTAAATCTACGTTTCTTTCATGTTGTCCAAACAGGGTTATCACGCCACCTTTCCGGGGTGATGCCGCCATGGTGGCGGCATTACCCCCGGACGCGTCTTTCCACTGTATTCATCAAAAACAATTTTTTTAAGCAGCTAACATGCACAAAAATAAACTGAGCTTGATAAAAACTTTCGTTTCAAAAATAAACTCTTTCTAAAAAAGTTAAAAAAAAAAAAAAAAAACTCGTCCAAAAAGTATGCAAAGAATGCCATTTTTATATTATTTTGAATAGTTAACAAACTTTTTTCGTTCATTTTCTAGATCCCTAGAGTTCATAAAAGGTTAACCGATAAGGCTAAACGGTCTGAGCAAGATTTAAAAGCAGCTTTGCAGCATGTGTCAGAAGGTAAATCAGTGAAAAGTGTTGCTGCACATTTCAATATTCCACGATCGATTCTTCGTGATAGAATAAAAAATAAAAAAACATCTACTCCTACCATGGGCAGGAACCCAGTTTTTTAACAGGGAACAAGAAGAAATATTGAAAAACAAAGTTTTTACAATGGCAAATCTATTCTTTGGAATTACAATTACAGAATTGATACGTATGGCAAGATCGATTTTAAATACACTGTTTTTTCACTCGTATAGATTAATAATGTCACTTCTAGTGCTTTTCAGTTCCTAGATTATTTTGCTATATGCACGTAAGATTTTCAATAAACCTTCCTTCTTAGTATTTTTGTCACATTGGCTAGTGGCGTCATTACCCCAGGTTCGTGGCGGGATTACCCCAGCTCCCTGGGTAATGCTGCCACAGTGCAGAGCTTAGTTGGTTAATTTTTTGTGACTATTTCCTTTTAAGATTTATCGATGACAATTTTTTTATACATTCTTAAGATTGCGTACTATGTTCCAAAAATTTATCTTGCTCATAAATACGATTTTTGATGGTGATAAAAATTGAAGTTCCTTAAGGTGACGGCATTCCCCCGGGCTACCCTACGTCAGAGTAAAAAATTGCAAGATGCCGAATACGGTATCTCATAGTTTTAACTTCAATTGCATAAATTTTTTGTATTTATTTTTTTTATAAGAATAAAAAAGAAAAGCGTGAGAACTAATATTCATATTTTTTCTCCTATCCTAAGTCCAACATTAGGTGTTTGTAAACCAACTTGAATTACATATACTTTATACGCAAGAACTTTACTTCAATATAATTTAACAAAGAAAAGCTAATGCCATATTTTAGAGATCACTATTTATATTGAACGCGTGGGCAATAGGCAACTAGAAAATTTTACTATTGACATAGACACAAAAGTGGGGCGGCGGTTATATAAAAAAAAAAAGTAGACTACTTCTGATTTAAAATGCGAATTCTGCACTACCTAGAGCGCAGGCAGGAAAGATGGTTTTATAGGGATTGAAAGTAGGGAATGCCACACAAATGGTTTAATATGGTGCTTTATAAAAGCTTCGAAAATATCGTCACGCTGCGATACAGAGATTGATTTTCCTCAGGTACCGGAAACATATAAAAGCCACCTTAATGAATTCGGATTTTGCCAGGGTGGCCATCAGAGATTGGGTATACCTCCCAAGATCCTGGTTTTTCAATAGATATGTTGGGCTATTGGGTTTTTGTTTGAAATTCTAGGATTTTTGACTGTTATTGAATCTAACGATCTATTCATTGAATATTATGACGGCAAAACATAATATATTCTCCAAAATACAATAGGAAATTTTACACTAAATTTTTATCTGTTACTTAAATCTGAGTGCTAAACCTGTATTACTTGACATAGCTTTCATTTTTGAGGTAGCCAGTGCAACGAGCAGTAATAAAAGTTAGAGAATTGGAACGAATTGCACTGAAGGCAGAAAAATATGCTCTTTTGAATGGTATACATTATTAATATGTAAAAGCAATCCTTCCTCTCCATATTTAGGAATTTATGTGAATTCTCTTTATTGGAATAAATAAAGAATTGCTTATCGAATTTTTGTCGTACCGGTCTCCAAACCCACCAATACTGAAACAAACGATCTGTGAAATTTTCAGAGAAATCGAGACCCGTTTTAGACTATTTTATACTATGTAGAATGAAGAGAAGTGGCTGTGAAAAGTAATTCAGTTTTAGATTTTACATTAAAAACACATATGATCATGAAAAAAAAAAAAAAAAAAAACATAATCGGTCTTTTTAATCATATCACAAATCAAAACTATCGCAAGGATTACAATGATTGTACATAGATACGATCAGAGGCTGACGTAAAAAGCAAGTACTCCGAAATAATCTAGTTCTGATTACCTGCATAATTGAATGAGAGGATGATAATTTCGATATTATTGTAGGAGCTCATATCTTGATGGATATAATCAGGTGATTTTAAAAAATAAAATCGCAAAGTCATTGTTGAGGAGACCCAGTTTCCTTGAATTTCAATAAAATATCAATTAACATTTATCTTTTCGATTTAATGTTGCCATTTACTCAGATAAAAATGTAGAGCGGAAGGGAGCGTTTTTGTTTTGATTGTACTTGAAAACGTGACAGACTTTCTTCTGGTTTTTATGTAATAAAGATAAATTCCCGAATCAAACTTGCAGCAGTTTCTCGATCATTGTTTAAAATCAAAAAGCGCAATAAGCTCAATTTACTAGTTTGTGACTAATTACTTTTTTTTTATTCTTCACATTTGGTTGGGTGATAATTTGACAAAGACAGAACAAATGCCCCTGCAATTTCATTAGACTCGGCTTAATGCAGTTATTTTTCCACGTATACATTTTTGAACGAAAAGAATAAAATCTCTTGAAAGTTAAATTCATACACAGGATCTTGTCATTTAATAAAAGCATATTTTTTAATTTTTGTATTTCTTGAGTTTTGAATACTTCTAGGTGTGCTATCTACACTGTTAAAACTACAGGTTGCACAAGGCATCTTTAAGGGGGAAAGGTTGTAGCACCATCGGCACGCCTTGAAGGGTGACACTTGATTCTCTATGGCACCCTTGAAGGTGCCATTTGGCTCCATGTGGCACTCTCTGGGTGTCTTATGGCACCCCATTGGTGACCCATGGCACCCTAAGGAGAAAAATAACTAAGAAAAATCAATCGTCCCTCACTTGAAGAATTTCTGGATCCGCTCTTGGGTTCAGCTGACTACCTAACCGAAACATCTGCCTCGCTCCCAATGGCAAGAAAATTGAGATGAACACAGTAGACTTTGGTCCCCATGTGCCACTGAGTTAGTTTCATATTATCATTTTTGATGTAATAAAAAAAATGAAACTACACGCGTTTGATCTATCATTGTATTTTATTTTGAGTCCTGCTTGATTGAGTAGCGATTTTCCATTAGAAGAAAATGGTTGGCCGCAAAATATAATTCTAACTAACTAAAAGATAACTGTCTTATTCTTAAAGCAGTAAGTAACCGCCCCTAAGCTAGGGCCAAGGCAGAAACATGCAATACACCACCAGCTCGTTGATTCCATTCATGGACTGCAGTTCCGTGCTTATTATGCACTCATCAGCATGGAATGGGAATTAAACGAGTTGGAGGCTACCAGTTTTTTGTTGGCTCTCTTTGCTCTTTATGAGGATTTTTGCATTCAGCTCGTTTAATTCCTATTCCATGCTGATGAGTGCATAATAAGCACGGAACTGCTGTCCATGGGTGGAATAAACGAGCTGGTGGTGCATTGCAATTCTTAGAATGTCAGAAATATTAGGTAGTCAGAAATATAATCAATATATAAATATTATTCTTAGAATAATCGAATTTTGTTTCAATTATGTAGTAGAATTTAGAAAAATTTCCCCCAAACAAAAAGAAAAAGACCATAGGACGAAACTGAGCTTCCCCGAATTTCAGAGACTAATCCCTTTTCAGTAACTCGAAGCGAAGTATTGTAATGCTTTGAAAGTAGCACTTCAACTTTTTTACTTGTTCCATCGATGAGTTTAAGCCAGGGGCGGCCCCAGCAATGGGGCAAGGGAAGGGCAATTTGCCCCCCCCGTCGGAAACGCCACTTGCCCCCCCTCCCCCACCACCCCCCCCCCCCATCGGGGAAAAACTTGTAAAGTTTCGTCGGGAAAATCCAACGATCAAATTTTCCGACAGGAATCTGAGTGCCGAAAATCTTTCCGATCCCGACAGATCAGTAAACTCTCTTCAATAAAATAATTTAATCAAAAAAACTATTTTTTTTTTCTAAAATATTCACATAATTCAACAAATTATGCGCTTCCAGACCAATTTTGAACACGAGAACCTTCGGGAGGCCCGGAAGCAACAGGATGCATCAGCTAGATGTCGTCGTATCTCTTTTGAACGAACGTTAGTTCTGCTGGACAAAGTTATTTTTGTTCAGGTTGAAAAGGACAAATCTTCCTCACGTATTTCTAAGCGATACTTTAGACTCTGGAATTAGACCCTTTTTACTCGTAAACCAGTGCCGCGGGCTCCCGAGTGTTGTGCATAGAGAGCTAGTAGAAAAACGAAGCATACCCCAGGCCCCAGTTCAAATTCGCACTTCGCACCGTCACGTCATGGTGACAGAACGCACTAAAACTTTTCATTCACAGGGTTACTTCTTAACAAGAGAAAAAATATCTGGAACAAAATTTAAACGAATTAAAATTTAACAGAACAGAACAGATGTAAATCATATCCAGAAGTAACTGGGTAAGTGTGTGTTATTAACTTTTGAAATGCTTTTTTTTTTTTTTTTTTTAGCAATAGGAGCAATATGAACTTGATGTTTTTTGTTTTTTTGAGTTTTCTTTCTTTCTTTCATTTAAAAACATACACATTTAGATAGCAACGAGTTAAAAATTAAATCTACACCCTTTGTGTTTAGAGGTTTTAGTATGAAGTAATATTAATATTCAATTTTCCCTCTTTATTCTGCTTTTGTTACTAGCAAATTTACTAGTAAGGATTATCGTTCCTTTTCCGCGTTTACCTGGTCCTCTTGAAAACAACGGAATGTATTAAAATTTAAAATACTTTTTGATCAGTGTAGTTCGTTTTAATATGAGGTTGGCAATCAGGGTCTGGGTTTTTAAAAAAAATTTAATTTAATCCTTGTATTTGTACTATTTAGTTTTAGATTTATGGTCAGAATGATTACCTTTTATGCGAATGCACCATAAAAAATTAAAACACTGGAGAACGGGGGGGGGGCTTTTAATTTTTAAATTGTACCTGCGCCCCCTGTCGGGCATTTCCTAATAGCGCCACCTCTGGTTTAAGCTAATATTAATTTCAAGTCAGTAATCAAGGCTTGAACTTTCTCTGAATTTCAAGTGGTAGTATTTTAACCTCAGCCTTTCTTTTATCTCGCAGTTCTCTTGTGCACGATAAGTTATAAACAAATCGTACCCGGCACAAAAATTCCCAGTGGATCAAATATTTGTTGATTACGTTTTCAATGAACATTTACTAGAACAAAGAGAAGTAGTATATCTTAATTTCATTTTCTCTTGACTCAACAAAATGTTCCCCATCTCTGAAGTCAAAAGAAAATATAGCAAGCTATATATTTTTTTTATATGTTGTTGCGCGTTGATGGATAAATCGAGAAAGATCTACTATGTTGCGCGCAGAAGTGGCACATTTTTTTATGTAACAGTAATTTCGCAGGTTTTTCTGTGGTTTCCAGTTCTTTAAAAAGGTCTTTATTTTCTTCAAAATGATAGTTTAGAACTGATGCCAAAGGGAAAAGAATGAAAGGCGGGTGAGACCAAAAGTGTGTCCGGTGTCACTATCTGTCAAATTTTCTCCTTTCGTAATCTCCCCCCTTGTAAAAACCTTGATCGTCATAGGAATTTAAAGAAAGGTTTCTTTGATATCCTTAAATGATATTTATTCATTTTCTGGTTCAGGGGCTTGATGTTTTTTTTTCTTTTCAAAATGGCTGTTAGTTCTATTAGAAATAATGTAAATGGGTGACGGTAAAAATCATCACCAACGAAGCAAGAGTTGAGTTCTTTAAAATCTGATTTTTCCCATGTTCATTCCTGGATATACTTTACGACTGGTTGGTTTAACCCATTATGTCCCAAATTTATCCAATTTTGAAAATCAGTAGGGTCTAAGCCCCTTACGTCTTAGGGCCCCCAAGAAAACTGTTTCCGATTCCAGGTACGATCTGTCGGCCTCTCAGCGAGGTACTTAAAAGCTTCAGCATGATTCCAGCCATTTAGGATTAAAAATACTAAATTAATATATAAGCGGGACTTCCGAGTTCCGTCGCGGCATTAAGGATTAAAAAATACAGCAGAAATGAAAATGCGGCTCCCCCCCCAACCGGATCTAAACAGTACTGCATCAACACGTTCATTTATGCTTAGCTTTTATTTGCGAGTTTTTCTCATGATGTGTTTGCACAAAAAAGTAAAAATATTTATTTTATAAATATACATTTCTTCTTCTTTTTCGGAAATTTCGGGGTGGGCTACAGCCCTGTCAACTCGCCACTGAGTGAGGGTGCCATTATTATCTACAAGGGCATCCTCTTTTTATTACCGCCAGTAGGGATGAACCGATTAATCGGTCATAATCGGCCACTTTGCCGATTATAATTAATCAGGCCGATTAATCGGCCTAAAAAATATTTTTCAAATATTATTCTTTAAAGTATACCTTCATTTAGAAACTATTAAGAATAATTGTTTACAACAATCCTCACAGTTGATTTAAAGTTTTCTTTTAATTAATTCACCTACTTTGAATAAATATGCATAGCCAATGCTGTAAAATTTTTCTTGTGGCGATAGTTTCCTCTTTAGTATAGTGCTTTTATATTCCCTCTAATTTTCAAAGAATGAAAGTATTCAATTAAATTGTTACTTAAAAGTACTCCTAAATTGGAGTGTTCACCACAGACTCCCGCTCACCCCCCTTTTTTTTGGACTTTATGTCCAATTAACTTCCAAGAAATTTAATAAAATATTGAAATTATTTTGGGAAAACTAGGAAAATGGAAAAAAAAAAAATCTTTCAGAAATAAATTACTTACTATTTCTAAACTTGGAATCGTACAAGAAAGAAAAAACTGTGATGGTAAAATTGGTAGTAGAAAAACAATCATCCTTATCATTAATCGGCCGATTATCAAACGCTGATTAATCGGTAATCGGCCAATTTGCTTATCGGTGCAACCTACCCCCCTCCCCCCAGCATACATTGGGTTAAGGATGCTGATTTTTCACCCTAGTTAAGGGTAGAATTTTGGCTCCCTACAGGGTGCTGCTGGTACCACAAGCGTCGTTACATTTCTGAAAGGTGCCAAATGCAACTAGCGCAGTCTCAACTGTGCATGGTTGGCTACGATGAGCACAAATAGCTAGAAGTTGCGTTTTCATACCCTATTACATAAATAATGTAAGATAATAGTCTAAAACTTATTAAAATTAATGTTACAAAATAGATACACCAACACGACAGCGAGTTTAGTTGAGAGTTTTAGTTGCAATCTGTGGTTTTACTTCTGGGGGAAACTAAGCCACGGGGCTCAGCCCCCCCCTCCCCCACTCCTGCTGGATCTGCCACTGCACATGTATTATATGTCATTTTTTGTTCACAATTTTGCATTAGTTATGGAATGAGTTTATAAGGGGGGAATTCAGGGATTAACAGGAAATGTGCTTCACACACATGCTTTTTTTTTATGTCAAAATGCTATGCCCAGAAACTTTTGACGTTGAAGTTTTAAAAGTGCAGTTTTACATGACATGACAGATGTTACAACAGGTGGTGCGAGCTATTTAGGAAAAATTTCGAAACTGAACTGGAAAATGCATTTTTAGACTACTTGGTAAAGTTAGGAGAAGGGGAAAAGTTTGGGACAACGCCCCCTCCCCCGCAAATTTTTCGAAATCGTAGGTGATACAAGAAGGGATGGGAGATTTCAAACCCTTTTAAAACTAAACAATTGTCTTGGGCAAACGCCAGACGAAGAGGGGGAATTTCTTTTGGAAAATTTTTGACACTTGAAGTCTAAAACATACATTTTAGAAACTATTTGTTCATGTTGAGAAAAGAGACATAGAACTGCTCTCATCTGCAAATTTTTAGAAATTTGTCGCATCAAGAATTCATTTTAATGTTATTTTTGGTCACATTAACCTTTTGGATCCAGGCTGTTTTTTAGAAATTTTTCTTTCGACCCAGGTAGTACGACAGTTTAACCAGATTTCTTTTCCATCCAAAAGAGAAGGTATAAACTGTCCTACCAGACGTATGAAACCTTGAAAAAATCTCTGACTCCAAAGGGGTCGAGTGAAAATCTCAACCCTGTCCTCTAAAAAAAAAAAAAATAGTTACGGTACAGCATGTACTCGCCCGGCTCCTAAGGGTCTAGGAAAGGCGTGAACATCAGGTCCTTCCGCCGTTCCTTTTTCAAACTGAAATGAAAAAAAGAGCACTTTTCAGCTTTCTTAGCCCTCCTAAGGAAGTCATACATCCTTTTGGAACTGAACTTGGGACTCTCAATGTACTTAAGTTTGTCATTTAAAGAAAAGACAGTCCGTGACTAGCTCCCCCTAGATTTGGTAGTGACCAAGACTTGAGTTATTCTGGGATATTTTTTGCCTAAAGATTTCCGTGTCAGTGTTGATTTAAATTTCTGTACATTTATTGGTCTGCTTTTAGTATAGTGTGTCTAAGTTATGCCATCAATTACATAGCCATATGAGCAGGGCCGCCGAGAGGTTTACCAGGGCCCCGAGGCAAAGTACTGACATGCGCCCCCCCCCCCCTTCCAAAAAAAATCTTCAATACTAAGACAACTTACGTTCGGTGCAGTGAAGAAAAATAGTAGTATTTCGTATTTGCTAATTTTTCTTCCAATTTTATATTTTTGTGTGTTTTATATTTTTATGATCTGCTAGTGTGCTGTACTTAAGTATACTATGATATAAATGCGTATGAAATAAACCAGAAATACATAACGCAAATTTACAAATAATATTTCTACTTCAATTTACTAATAACTATTAATAATTCTATCACTACTTCACAAAATTAATAATACATATCAAGACACACGGCAGTGTATCAGCCAAGTTCGCGCTGCACATCTGCAAGTGTATCTTTACACGAACCATTTCGGGCTACTTTTGACCCCTCCGTTTCTCAAAGAACTACTTCATCTACATGCTTTAAATTTTGTAAGTCTATTAGAGTGACATAGAACACCCATAATCCTAAATTTTATGAATATATCTCTTTTAGTTTTAAAGTTAAAGTTCAGTTAACCAAAAAAAACTGCCTTTTTTTTTTAACTAGCAGCCCGGGCCCCCTCTTGGTCCGGGCTCCGGGGATTTTGCCCCTGCTGCCCCCCCCCCCTTCTCGGCGGCCCTGCATATGAGACAAACTTTTAGGATTTTGGAAGGGGGGACGAATGCGGATCTCTCCATGGATCCGCATCTAAACAGAATTTCGGGAGACGGAGGATAAAAAAAACATTCGAAACTGATACAAATCATAAAAGAAATTTTGTTCGTACGATGTGAGCGCTCAACATATCACATTATTAAGTTCATTTTTTTCAAGTCTAGTACTTCGTTAAAACGCAAAAATAATTAAAATGTATTTTTCATAACTATTAATAATTGCATAAATAGTTTCCATTTTAATGAAATAAATTTATGGCTAATTTGTCGTTTATTTCATCAATTAAATCAGTTCTTAGTCTAGTTTTCAGTTTTGGCTGAGTGTTTTCTTGTGCCAACGTGCCTTTGGAGCTATAATTTGTCTCAGTATCTTGTCATACTTACCACATTTGCATTTACCTATAAGTCGAACGAGCTGTAGCTTTGCTTGGGACTCTCAAGATACAGGATAATTCAGACTTCCCCTCTACCCTGCTAGAAGAATGGTTTAATGGAGGGAAGGTTTGCATTAAATCAATAAGGGAAAAATATGTTCCATAAAATTTGGGTTATTTAAAGAGATGGTAGATTGGAGAAGGTTCACTGTTTTTAACTTTCCTTTAAAATATAACAACTATAAATGGTTAAAAAAAACATCAACTGTTGATTGCCAACAATCTTTAAAAGCTTTATAAATTGAAACTTAATGCATTCTTCATCACCTATCATCTTATAAATTCTGGCTGACTTTAACAAGGGCAAATTCATTTTGAAATAAAAAAAAACAATCGCTGCACAAAACAGCCTGCAGAGGCTCCAAATATGTTAGGTCCTTTTTTGGTTGCATGAATTTTTGAAGAACATGGACTTTTTTTGTATAAAATACAGTTAAATTTTGAAAATTTCCAGAAACAGTATTCATATGATGGTATTTAGGCTTTGCAACGTACCTATCTCACAAGATACGTCCCGTTAAGGAGAAAATGCTTTTATTTAATATTCTTTCTGGAAATCTTCAAAATTTGACTGCATTATATGGTAGTAAAGACCATGTTCTTCATCAAGTTCATGAAATAAAACAAAACTTTAACATATTTCTAGTCTTTGTTAAACTGTTCCGTGAAAAACAGATGCCTCTGCTACCGTAGAATTGCCCAAAAATGCCGATGTCAATACTACATGGAAATTTCCATCTAACACTCGAATTCCTGAGATGTTATAACTGAAGAATTTTCAATCATTTTTTAGTATCCTGATCAACTTCTGCAAATTCTTGAGTAGACAAAGCAGTTTCAGCAAAAACCCAATCCCCGATTCAAAAGCGGATAACATTAAATGACATTACGATCACATGAAATGACAATTTTAACACGATTTAAAAAAATTGGAACTCCGTAATTTTGAGAACATAAACTGCAATCACATTGAGCAGAGACTACTGTTTAAAGACTTTATTTAATCTACTCAATTACATATTTAATTTATCCTAAGTAAAGTGTAATTTATACGGATGGGCGATTACTGATCAATCAGGCCGATTACTGATTAATCGGCCAAGCCGATTAACGATGAGGATGATTATTTTTAACACTGTCAATTTCTCCATCAGTTTTTTTCTTTCTTTTACAATTCAATTTTAGAAATAATTACTAATTTACTCCTTAAAAAGATGTAACTTTTTCCATTTTCCCAACATATTTTTAAAATTTTAAGTCATTTTCTTTGAACTAATTTTCAGATTATTGTTAATATAACTACATTAACACATAAAATAACTGACATTGTTAATTATGCTAACTAGACATGAAATCAAATTAGGCTGTGGTGAACATTTTAATTTAGGAGTGCTTTTAATTTGAATTTATTTTTCAATTACTAATAGCAACTTTATTCAAGACTTTTCTTTGTAAAAATTAAGAGGTTATCTAAAAGCATTATGCTAAGGAGAAAAGTATTGATGCATGAAAAAACGTTGCAACATTGTCTATATGTGTATATTTATTCAAAATAAGAAAATTAATTAAAAATTTATATTAACTGTGAGAAATATTTTTTTACATTTCATGCTTTAAATTATTTATATAGTTTTATTCAGTACAGTATAGTCATACATGTTACACTTATAGTTATTTGTAGAAATTTTTTTTTTCTCATTTATAAATTTTTTCATTGCAGCTCTTCTTAAAGAAATTCTTATAAACATGAAATTTAAACTAGTTTTCTCTTCTCAAGAGAAAAGCAAAGTTAAATCTCATAGATTTTTACAGTGATTTGCATCATCCTTAACATAAAATTTTCGTGAATACTTCGCTTTATAGCAATTTTCATTTTGTAGAAGTAAATCCTTATACTATGTTCTCTCTTTGGTGCTTCGGTGTTTTGAACAAAGTTACTTACTGAGTTTAACAGCAAGTTTTATGTATTTTTGTTGGAGAAAAAAACAAACTTGGAGTAGATCTTTAAATATTTAATTAATATTTTTTTAAAAATAGATATCAGATATATTTCAATTTGTAATTTTTCTTTTTTCCAGAAAAAAAAAAAACACTGCTTCACAGTTTTAGAAACTTTGCGTCTCAAGCTCAACTATAGTTGCAGTATGCAAAGTTGTGTGATACAAAATTTCTACAGCTTTTACAAAAAGACAACCTAGTAGTAGGGAGAAGTAACAAGTTTAGTGCAAATCAATATTTTCACTTTGTCAGACCAAGTATGAACCTTATTATTACAATACCAAAATGGCATGTTTTGCATTATTAAAATTCTGGTAAGCAGGGAGCGGGTAAAAATTCAAGACAAAAAAAGATACAACAATGAAATTAGATAAAATTATTTATTATGTTGATTCAACATGTTGATAATACTTATGATATTGATGATGATTGGAATTAACAAAATTCAATTTAAAAGTTTTATTTTTTTTTATCCTTTTCATTTTAAAATAATTCCAGCCTATTAAAATATTGCTCATTTGAAACAACTGAGTTATTGTGTTTTAATATGTATCCCCAATTTTAAAGAAATTGAGTATCAATCCTGTGTATGAATTCATTTGTTACATCTAAAAACAACTCTGCTACAGTTTTTAGAGATCATACAAATACATTCAATACAACAAGTACACTACAAATAAGAAACAAATGCTTTGTAGGAAAAAGGGATTTTAATTACATTCACACACTGCTCCCAGCAGAATTTGGCACCAACCTGTTACAAAATGTTACTCTGATTGAAGTCTTTTCAGTATCATACATTTGAGATTTTAATTAAAAAAAATAAAACAAAAGCATAAATTGTTTATACTTTCAACAATAAAATTTAAAAACATTACCAAAAATACAATTTTAAGAATTGTGCATGCAATGAAATCATTGCAACACAATAGTACGGCAGTGTTTTAAGTAAATATTTCTGTACAAAGAAATTCATTCCGTTGCTGATCAATTTTAAACAAAGGTTGGTGCCATTTTTCAATCCAGGAACTTTGTCAAGCTCGAGCTTAAAACTCCCCTCTTCATTAAACCTGTAAAATTAACAATTTTAATAAACAAATTTTTACAAAAAAAAAAAAAAAAAAGGACATAAAAAAGATAAGATAAGTATGACACAATTGCACGGAAAAGCTTTCTAGCACCTATTATTGGCTCTGAAAGAAACATTTGCTTTGAATTGAGAAGCAAAAATTCAACGCAGATTTTCATCGGTTCAAAACCAAACATGTATTATCCCAATATTAAGTACAATTTCTTTTTAATTCAAAAAAAAAAAAAAGAAAGAAAGAAAAAATGGCTGAACTTTGAATTTAATTTTTAAATCGCGATGAAACACATGGAAAGTTAACATATTAAGTTGTAACATGTTATTGTTATCATTGGGCTAAAACTTTTTTCCACATTTCAGTTCTTGCTAAAGAACTTTTGAATTTAGCTTAAACCCTAGAATAATGAATTTAATTTTATATCAACATTTTAATAA
>JAXGGA010017792.1:0-23471 GCA_038373865.1 Uloborus plumipes | reverse complement strand
ACGGACTTTTTCACCCCTTAGCTTTTGCAACAATGGTTAAATGCAAACAGTTAAAATTGCTTTGGCGTAAACTATTATTCTGTTGAAAAATCAATGTCAATGAAGCACTACTTTTCTTAGAAACGTTTGTTGTATTAGTGTGTGACTAGATTTGTTAGAAAACGTTGAGAAATAACTAGGACAGGAGGATATAAATAAAGCCGTAAGCCTAATTCGATAAGCATAAAATAAAGAAAACTAGCTGCCAGGGCAACTAGATTAGCTTCTTGCGGCATGTTGATGCATAATGTCCCCCCGCCATCCAACTTTTACCTCATTCTGATGTGATATTATTTGATATAGGCACATTCCATATAAAATCAACAAATGTTCAAAAATTTTCATGCCGCACCATTTTTGATTTTGATGATATTTGGTAGGTAATATGCACCAATATTCTGCACCTCCGAACTGTTTTGTTTTTTTCTCGAAAAATTTTTATTCTCGAGATATAGCCATTTTTTTGCTTCGCCGATGAGTAAAATTCGGCATTTTTGATCTTTTTTCTACGAACTCTGGTAAATTTATTCAAAATGGTAGAAAGATCAAACATGACTTTTTTTAAAACTAAAAGAATGAACTTTGATTTGTGCATAAAAAGAAACGGTTTAATTAAGCCTAAATATAAATTTTCCCAGGCCAAATTGCGGTTCAAAAAGTGCCATTTTCGTCATTTCAAGCACGAAAAAGTATATGAAGGACTGACAGTGGGGTTCCAATTCTTTTTCTCTTGCACCCAGATATAGATACTAGAAGCACAGAAAAGAATTAGATGATACAAGTAGTCTTTCATTATGAAAAAATTGCTTATACTTGAGAAAAAATGAATATTGGTATTTTTCACTCCCCAAAAAGGCCTGTGGAACAGGTAGTAAAAATTTACAAATGCATGGAGCAAGAAGATATTACCTTAAACTTTAAAAGGAAACAAAAACCGTCTTGTTATTCCCAGGCATAAAAGAGATATAACCCTCTGAAAATTGAAAATTTACGCAAATTTTTTTTTGGCATAAGTTAAAACAATTATGAACATAAAGTCTTTTTATGCAAGAACTGCAAGTGAAAAAATATGTATCCCCATTAAATATATAATTTAAAATACATCGTAAAACGTCTAATTTTTATGTGACGAAGAAACATCTGAAAAAGTTATACTTAAAACTTTTTTTAGTGTTTCTGTTATCAGAGTTTTCTTTTAATTTGTAATGGATGTGCAACTAAATATTATGAAGATAAACTCTAACAAATAATCAATTCGCAAAAATCCCTTTTATAATTCAACCTCGCAGAGATGGCCTATGACTCCTCCTTTTTTCAGGATTGTCCATTTTTAGAAAGGGGTGATACGCAGATGAAAATTGAGGAATGGGATTCACAATTGATGGGGGAATTTGAATGGGTAGAAATTCTACCTATTTTAAGGAATGGACTCGTTTTCTCATTTGATTGACACCGGCCATCTCGTCGCGGTTGAATTATAGTTGTAGCTGTTTCGAAAAGGATGTAGAAATTTCGGATTTTTGTAAAAAAATTTGTAATTTCATTCAAATGTATATGTAAAATAGAAACTTCTTAGCGACATGCAATTAAATTTTAAAACCAATTTTCATTGATGTGTGGACATTCGGATCACTGGTTTTAAGTACAACTTTTTCCGATGTGTCAACATTACAAATAAATTACAACCATTTTACGATATATTTTGAATTATGTATTTGATGACACATCTTTTTAGAGTTCTTGCATGAAAAGACGAAAAGGGATTTTTGTGAATTGATTATTTGTTAGTTTATCTTCATAATATTTAGTTGTACATCCATTGCAAATTAAAAGAAAACTCTGATAACAGAAACACTAAAAAAAGTTTTAAGTATAACTTTTTCGGATGTTTC
This sequence comes from Uloborus plumipes, assembly GCA_038373865.1. NCBI lineage: Eukaryota > Metazoa > Arthropoda > Arachnida > Araneae > Uloboridae > Uloborus > Uloborus plumipes. The sequence continues at coordinate 21,540 of JAXGGA010017792.1, read as the reverse complement.
TTCGTCACATAAAAATTAGACGTTTTACGATGTATTTTAAATTATATATTTAATGGGGATACATATTTTTTCACTTGCAGTTCTTGCATAAAAAGACTTTATGTTCATAATTGCTTTAACTTATGCTAAAAAAATCTTGCATGAATTTTCAATTTTCAAACTGTTTTCCTTATCTCTTTGATGCCTGGGAATAACAAGATAGTTTATGTTTCGTTTTAAAGGGCAATGTAACATCTTCTTCCTCCATGCATTTTAGAATTTTTACTAAGTGTTCCACAGGCTATTTTTGGGAAGTGAAAATGACCATTTTTCATTTTTTCACAAGTTTAAGGTTTTTTTTTATAATAATCATCTTAGATAGAAGGCTTATATCCCTTTAATACCTTGGAATAACAAGACAGTTTTTGTTTCCTTTTAAAGTTCAATGTAATACCTTTTTGCTCCATACATTTTCAAAATTTTACTACCTATTCGAAAGGCAGTTTTTTTTTTTTTTTTTTTTTTTTGAATGAAAAATACCAATTTTCATTTTTTCTCAAGTTTAAGCAATTTTTTCATAATGAAGAACTACTTGTGTCATCTTATTCTTTTCTGTGCTTCTAGTATCTATATATGGGTGCAAGAGAAAAAAAATTGGAATCCCACTGTCTGTCCTTCTTATACTTTTTCATGCTTGAAATGACGAAAACGGTACTTTTTGAACCGCGAATTGACCCGGGAAAATTTATATCTAGGCTTAATTAAACCGTTTCTTTTTATGCACAAATCAAAGTTCATTCTTTTAGCTTTAAAAAAAGTCATGTTTAATCTTTCTACCATTTTAAATAAATTTACCAGAGCTCTTAGAAAAAAGATCAAAAATGCGAATTTTACTCATCGGCGGAGCAAAAAAATGGCTATATCTCGAGAATAAAATTTTTCGAGAAAAAAATAAAACAGTTTGGAAGTATAGAATATTAGTGCATATTACCTACCAAATATCATCAAAATCAAAAATGGTGCGGCACGACCCATTTGTTGACTTTATATGGAATGACCCTATAATTCAATTTTCATAACATTTTAAGACATACTACGTACGTGGTCACTAATGCCCAAGCAGCTAGCTGCGTAGACCGGCGTTGCACGGGAGCTTCGCGCCTTTAAAGCAGTAAAGAGTGTTTCAAAAAATACTCGCCGACAAGGCGGCCCGCTAACAGGCGCTTCACGCCTGCACTTTTTTCCTGCATCAAAAAAAAATCAGTCGAATTATTGAGATGCTTCGCGCCTTCAAAATGGTGAGGAAAGTTACAGCAAGTTCTGCTCGCTCAAGGGAAAGAAGCACACATAGATACTCAGTTTTTAATATAAGTAGATGGCTTTTCAACAATGAATGTTTCAAAATATTACAAGTAGCTAGCGATAAAAATACTACGTAAGTGGCCCGCTTATAAGTTTCGTGTTTGATTAAGTTAAGCCTTCATTCAAAATTCTTATTATCATTGTTATCACTGTTTCATAGCAACCACGTTTTGCAACAATGGATTTCATATTTAATCATTTATTAGGCTTAATCGTTTTAAATTTGACTACTTATTAATTGATATCTTCGTTAATTAACATCGTTTAATTATACAGGGTGTCCACTCCAATCGTGGACCAATAGCTAATTTCTAAACCGTTAGAGATAAGTATATAGTTTATTTAGGAAAAAATCTCCAAATTACGAAAGGAATTTTGGGTCTATTCAATGTTTTTCAAAAAATCAAATTTTGAAAGAGTTACGAAATTTAAATTTTTATACAGCCCCCCAGTCCTATCAATCATATTTAGTGAAACATTCTTGACACTGTAACGTTTAAAACTAAAAAAAAATCACTCTTCTACCACAAAAATTGACCGAGTTATGATGTTTTGAAAAATCAAGATTTTGAAGGATTTCGCATACGGTCCCTTAAGCAATCGCTCGATGACGTCATGAAATAATGCAAAATCTTGATTTTTCAAAACGTCATAACTCGGTCAATTTTTGTGGTAGAAGAGTGATTTTTTTTTAGTTTTAAACGTTACAGTGTCAAGAATGTTTTACTAAATATGATTGATAGGACTGGGGGTCTGTATAAAAATTTAAATTTCGTAACTCTTTCAAAATTTGATTTTTTGAAAAACATTGAATAGACCCAAAATTCCTTTCGTAATTTGGAGATTTTTTCCTAAATAAACTATATACTTATCTCTAACGGTTTAGAAATTAGCTATTGGTCCACGATTGGAGTGGACACCCTGTATACATGTAAATTGAAACTAATGAAGCCTGAAAAATTACCTATCTATCGGTACCTGGTTCGACTTTCAGTTCATTGGCGTTCAGGAGAAAGAAGCGTGACATAGATAGATAGTTAGAAAGAAAGATAGTTAGAAAGAAAGAAAGATACTCAGTTTTTAATATAAGTAGATGCCTTAACAGCAGTGCATAAAAAAATAGTGGAGCTGTTTTCTTTCATACGGTTTAAATGGAGAGGACGCAAAATTTCTAAATTTGATACGCCTTTTTTAAAGTAACCGAGTATAGTAGATGGCAAAGTGTTGTTGACACTGATGTCAGTTATACCAATGGAAAGTTTAAAACGTGTTAAAAATGTAGGCTTTGGAAAAAAGCAAGTATTAGTGTATGCTCCTCATAACGATAATAAGAGATGATTTTCTTTACCTACAGATGTGGAGCCCGACCGGAGCAAAGCCACTCCGGTAGCAAAGCTACCGGAGTGGCTTGCTGTTATTAAAAATCCAAAACCTCGTTCTGTAGCCTTATAGAACCGTGCAGAACACTCCGGAAGCAACTCCGGCAGAGTCACTGCCTGTCAAAGAACTTTTCTTCATCGCTCCAGAACAGGGCTGCGACATCGATGTCGATATTTTTACCATCGATGTTTAAGGATGTCTTGAAACATCGATGTTTGGCTTCGATGTCACACAACTACTCCCGAAAGATGGGGAACGATTCGGGCGTCCGAATCAAACGTACTCAATTTGAACAGTCGATTAAAAAAAGATTAAGCGCAATGAGGGTGCACTGCAAAAAATAAACTATTGTTTAAACATTGTAATACTGGCAGTCGAGATTCCAATTTAAAACTATAAAATGCGCAGTAATAAAGTGTAAATTTACGAATTTTGCAGTTAAGTACTGTAAAATTAGTAATTTTTGCATTTTTTTCTATAAATTAGCTGTATTATACTGTAAAAACAACATTCATTTTTTAATTTGATATTGGCAGACTTTTGCGGTAAAATGTTTAGAGTAAACCGGCATCATTTTTTTCCATCGTCTGACGCGCCTGCGCTTTTTTCTTTTCGAGGGGACAAATAAAAAAATATCCTCCAAATAAGAGTCACCACAAGTTGTTCTTTGGTTTGAAGTGCAGAGTGCAGAATAAAAATCGAGTAAAAATACTGCAAGCACCTTTTGAAATGCTCTTATCTTGGGGTGTACTTCTTTAATAAACTGTTCGGAACATTCTTTGCACGGTTATTCCCGAGTTGTGTTCTGCACTGTTAAAACTACGGGTGCCGCAGGGTGCCAATAAGAAAGCTGGGGTGAAAGCAAAGTGAAACGGGGTGCCATAATGAATTTGAAATGCTCTTAGAGTACCAAAAGGGCTCTCAGAGGGTGCTTAATACTAACTCTGGAGCGCCATCGGCACCCTTTAGGCTTGCGCATGCTCAGTGAGATATCTCGCAGTGCCAAAAGGTACGTCTCTGATAGCCTGCTCCTGCTCATTGCGACTCCAAGGTCTCATAATCATCATCAACCATTTGAATGGCGGACATCTTGTTTCCATATACACGACAAAATTCTCGATACAGTGTTTTCAGTCTTGGATTTCACCTTGAGTTTATTACAAACATGGATTAATTCCTCAATTTAATCTTTGAATTCTCATGTAAGTACATGCATTTAATCATGTTTCTAAAGATCTCCCAACATATTTACAATCATTTCGAAAAACACGGAAACGTATCTCTGCGTATCGATTCTCTTTTGTTGCGTAGACACCAGCTAGCAAGCAGCAGAACGAAGGGAAAAGGCTTGAAAAAAAAAAAAACTCTGCCCGACTCTTTCTTTCTTATTTGCTTTTATTATATGGATATGTTTTTCTATTTTAATTCTATGATTTGCATTTCGTGCTTTCGTTAATATCTTTCGCTGGCGCTATTGATAACGAATGCTGGGTTCGTTATTGCCAAAGCTTACTTCTTTTTTGTTCCTTCAGTTGAAATGAATAGATCGTTAAAATATACTTCGATTTTTAATCTGTCGAAAAACTTGACGTTTTACAAAAACTGCTTTTCAAATACCTCTATCTTTTATTCCATAAGGATATTCAAGTGTTGCAGTATACATACGTATTAATACGTTACTCTTGATTAACATTTTAGAAGGTAATGAAACGGTTCAATTTTTTACTGATCGTACAATACAACTGAATATTTTTGATTGTTCTTGAAAAAGATCCAAAAAAACCTTCCTTCTTCATTTTCAGTACAAATAATGCTGTAGTAAATGTCAATAGCATTTTAAAACTACTGTGTTGAATCCAAGACATGAATTCTTTTAAAATATGTTGGAAAGTCTGAACTGTGAGAAAATGTCTTAAATTACAAGTTCGATCCTTTTCAAATCGGAACTCAAGTTGGAAATGTATCAAGACTTTGTGAATAAAAATAATAAATAAAAGTAAACCCAATTGAAAAACAAAAACGCACACAGCACAAGGAGGATCTGCAATAGTGAACAGTGAGGGTGCCATTATCTCTCCTATACGGTTTCATCTCTCACCCGCAGTGCTTGCTGAATTGAGGGTGCCAGTTTTTCACCCAATCAAAGGGTGAAACCTCGACTACCTATATGGTGCCGCTGGTGCTACAAGCGTTTCACCCCGGAAAGGTGCCAATCGCAACCGGTAGTTTTAACAGTGTGCACTGTATACCAGCGAACATCTTGTAGGGACTGTTATAGGGTGGCCATTTTTTCATCTGCCTCTCACAAGAAGTGCAGTCGTGTCAGACGAGACAAAAAAATATTTGGCTGTAAACTTTAAGAATTCAGCTTCCAAATCTTGCCAATATCACCCTAACAGCATTTTAACTTTTTTTTTAAAATCGACAATAAAAATTGGGTACGTTTGATTTGGACACCCTGCATTTCTTTCTTGTTGCTTGGATTTCCTTCTTACAAGAAGTTAGACACAGAATGCTGAGCCAAACTAATAACTTTGCTTTTAAAAAGCGGATACAAACTTCGCATGGATAAAACCTGCACCAAGCAGTGATAAAAGTATTTCTTGGTTTGTAAGTTTCTTTTCTTTCCACTCGTTTTTTCACTAAGCCATGTTATCTAGAAAACTTTTTAAACATATCTAAATCAATCTGACTCGTGAGACTCATCATATATCAGGTGCTGCCTTTGATTTAAAAAAAAAAAAGGTAATGCAGTGCTGGCTACGTCACACTTCTTTGCTTCGTATTTTTATTAGTAGAACGCACAGAAAATGTTAGAAACTACTAATGTAAGAACATGGCAACCGAGAGGATATTTCATCCAAGTTGGAAACTATAGGGGCCTTGCCTTGCAGGGTCCTAGTTTGGAATTTGGAATAGTATAGACTATGGAGTTTATGGTTGTGAGAGGAGCAGATAGCTATGAAATTGACATGGGGTACACGTTGGGCAAGTGTAAGAAGCTACGAACCCTCGTGCATATTTATTCCAGTTGTGTGGCTGTATCAGCATGATGATTCGAAATACGGGTGAAACTGCTGTCTTTGGACTCCGTAATAAACTGCTTGATACTCCATGTTGCTTAGAAAGGACTTCTTTCCATTTCCGATTTTATTTTATAACTTTAAACGACATTTCATTTTTTATCTCGCCTTTAGTAGTATAATATTGGGACCGTGGTGGCTCGATCGATAAGATGTCGGACTTGTAACTGGAGGGTCCCGGGTTCCATTCTAAAAGAGCAAAGATCCACCTCCTTCTCAAGTGATGTCTATGAGACGAGAAAAATGCTCGTGGTCACAAAGACCTCCAAGTAAATCAATACCTCTGGGGATACTGGACTAAGAGTTTGCTCGACTCTTGGTCTAGTTCATAAGAACAGAGCGCTCTTTAGGTCTCCATCCAACCTTTTAAACCACGTGTTGTGGTAGGACCTGGAGTGAAAAATGAAAAGTAGGGTAATATTATGATAAATATCTGACCCTCTATTTACTATCTAAAAGGAGAAACTTATATAAACACACCAGGGTCCCAACCAGACTTTGGTTTCTGGGGGCTTTTTACCAAACCTATTTCTCGTGAAATTTAAAAAGTCAATAAAATTTGATTTCACGTTTTATATTGTGGAGAATTTTGTTGCAATAATATATATGTTAAAAAGGAAGAAAAATATGAAAAATGTAAAAAAAAAGAAAAAAAAAGACTCATCTTTACAATAAAGGAGGAAAAAATGATAGATGAGTTTACTCATATACGCGCATTCGAAGGAGTGCTTCTGAAATTTCTGTCTTTTGACACTTGTAAGATGTGTTAAATATAGAGTTTGGTAGATACAAATTTAAAGTTTTTTTTTTCTTTTTTTTTAATGATATTAAAAATTTGAAGTGAAATGTGTATTGTTAAGAGATTATGATTGCAATAACTATAATAAAAACAAATACCGCAGAAAAAACACTTAATGTGTATAATTATTCAATTATAATTTCATTTTTCAAATGCAGTTTTAAAGTAAATAAGAAAAATTAAAATAAATAGCAATAATAATTTTTTCACTGAGTAACTATGAAAAGTATTTTTATAATATATTTTTAAAAGTTCAAAGGGGGTTTGAACCCTAAAAACCTACCCTTGAATACGGCCCTGAAACACACCCATTTTTGTTAAAAGAAATATCCTACTTGTGCTGGGGTATTTTCAAGTGGAAGTATTGCAGAAGAAATAAACATTTTATCCAAAGAGGTTCTACCACACTTTAAATAAACAAATGAGATAAACATTTTCATGATAAATAGGGCTGCCCATAAATTATTCATTCGCTGTAACGCAATAGAACACAATTTTAATTTATTTCTTCCAGAAAGTATACATTAAAACTAAAGTTCTTTCTAAATCTTAAAAGATTAGCAATTCATGAGATCTAAGAGAGCTAAAAACTTCGTATTTTTAAAATAATATGGAGCAAATGTTTTTGAAATCTAAACTCCGCCTTATCTGAGTTTGAATTAATTATTTCGCTGCTTTAACAAAAATACAAAAATTCTGATTTTTAATTCTTTTTCTCTTTAATGACTTTACAAAGAATTTAAATGATGTAAAACTAACTATATCAAATATGTATTTATTCATTTGGAGAAAAATAGGCTTCTCCGAGAGCTTGGAAGATTGCCCATTATGCATACATTTCGGATTTTTTTTTTTTTTTTTTGACCGCTATTTTTTTTCTAACCGCTTACTAAAAAAGGCGACTGTATCTGTAAGTCTTTAAAATGCTGATCAAGTGTTAAGAAATAATCATAAATCTAAATGCACCTCCGTTAAAAGTTATCTATATACGACAATCAAAAAAAAAAAAAAAACTGGACAAAATAGGGGGGGGGGTAGTACAGTTCTTGTTTTAAATCCTTTTTGTTACTCGCAGAAAGTAAATGTTTTGCGGATCTACTAAAACAGCAAAGTTAAAACAATAATTAAGGTAAAGTTTTAAAAAAACTAAACATACGCTTTTAGAGTTAATCAGACTAAAAGGAAAATTTGAATATCCGCTAAATTTACATGCACTTATAATGCATCAGCATGTAATATAGTTTAGCTTTTAGTATTAATAATAGCTTTCAATACATTACTTTTATAGTACCTGGCGACCGAGCAACGCTCGGTTAAATAAAAAGAAGTTATGTAAAATCGTGTTTTTACTTACTTTTACGTAGGAAAGGTTGTGATCGCGAAAAAAAAAAATCACTCAAATTTGGGTCAAATTTTTGATTTTGCTCACCCCCGAATGAATGTTGGGTAGTTTTTTCGATTTGTCAGCACGTGCATATGTACCTACCAACATATAACCAGCCAAAAATATTTTTCAACCACCCCCGAGTTAGTTACGACGAGTTTTCTCGTGACGTCTGTATCTATGTATGTACATCGCAAAACTCAAAAACTATATGCCGTAGAAGCTTCTAGTTTGGTATGTAGACTCTGATGGGGATCTAGTTGTGCACCTCCTCTTGGGGTTGCATTCGAATGCTCCCAAGGGGTGTTTTACCCCTTTTATGGGGTAAATCAGTGTTAATTTCAATGCAGACTTGAGTGATATGAATTGTTGCGACCACTTGGCGATATATCGCCAAGCTTTTGGTCGCCTAACACCAACTCGGCGACATATCGCCAAATTTGGGGACAAATTTGGCGGGGTTTTTTTTTTTTTGGAATTTGGGTTTAATTTGGCGCTGTTGGCAATATTTTGCGGAAAATCCACTGAATGCTGTTAAAATCGGCGAGCTTCAGAAAAATAATCATTGTAAAACATTTTTTTTTGCATTGTTTCGTTTGAAACCAAGAGTGCAAACGTTTGAATTGTTTATCTTGCTCACTCCAAGCACTATTTTAACATTTAAGGCATCTACTAGGAAATTTACACGTAAAAAGAAGTAGTGTGGGGTCCATACCAGATTTTTTTTTCTAAAGTTCGAAGTACTTTTTATTTCTGCAGCACGCGTGGGTCGAACCAAAATCAACGTTTGTTGACTGGACGAAGCAGGAGAACCCTGATGACTGTTTTCTCTTATATTTTCTTCAGATGAGTCTTCGCTGCATAAATTAAAGTTAGTGAAAATGGGCTTTGGGTCCCTGCTTGGCGCATTTTTGAAAAATCGCCAACTGGCGCGTTTTTCCTTGTTGTCTCGCGTAGTTGAAAGCTCCGAGAGACATTGCGCAAAAATGACCTTTCTATGGCGACAAAACCGAAATCCGTGTTTGGCGAGAAACGGGACCCAAAGCACAGATTAACCTTAAAGTTAAAGATTTTTCGACACGTTATCTGAGCATTTTTAAGCCCTTGGTTGCAATTACGTATTTAAAACAGCCGTAATTTATTTTAAAAAACACCTTATTAAAGCGATGCGTACCGTAAAATCACGCCAAAGTAACTTTATTTTCATTTCATTTCATTTGGCGCCGAACGGCTCGGGAGCAGTTGATGAGAATGGATGCTGAGTCCCAGTTCTCCAGTACGCATATGGGCAATTCCACGATAAGGTCAACCAGATGGTCAAATTTTCAAAATTAATATTTCTAAACAAACAAGGTATCATTTTAAAGGTAAAGAGTTGTATATTTTGAAATTCATGTCTAAATTTTAATAACTTAAGTTTTAACTAAGTTACAAGAAGTCAAACTAAGGTCAACATCCAGAGCGTTTTAAACTACATTTGACGACTCTCAAAGAAGCTCTGTTCTTTCCAAAATATACGTACTAAAATTATGAATAAAGACGAATAACTATTTACATATACAATGTACAACAGGTGATGTTGCAAAAATGTGTGAGAATATAATTCATTTTGATTTGTGATAGAATTCCCATGGGGCACATTAAGTGTTTTACGTCCGACACCAAAATGTACGATTAATTATGCTGGGCCAATAATTTTAAAGCTACATACATCTAACTTTGTATACAAAGTAAAATTTTTGGTCTCATTGATGTAACTCATTAACATTTTGTGACAAGTAAATATTTTTAATTAAAATCTAGGTGTCGGACGTAAAGAATTTTTTTACGTCCGACACTTTTACATTCCTTATATAACACTTGTTTACAACTGTGATTCTCCATATTTTGCCTTTAATTACATAGTTAAAGTGAAGCATGATTAAAAAAAAATAATTTTGACTTTACTGTGCATACATATACTTTAAATTTACTTATTAAATAGTAAATTTTGCTTCAGAATAATACTTTAAAAGTTTTCTTTCTCCTCATGAGACATTTATATTAAGACACTTACAATGCATCACAGTTGTTCTGGGAACTCTTGAATTAATAAAAAGTGTATATACATATTATTGCTTTGAAAAGAACAGCAACCCAACTCTTAAGTATTCATCTAAAGTTTTAAAGGCTAGATCATCACAACACAACCTGTATTCTGTTTCGCAAAGAGTCAGAACACATGGATTTCGTAGTTGGTATTTTTCAAGTGTATGCTTACATTTTTTATCAGTGTACTTATTAATATTCATATTTGATGGTTGATGGTGGTTGATGCCATAGGAGGCACTGTGAAAAAAATTGTTTGGCGCCGCGTTAAAGCAGGAAAAATGACGGTGACAAAAGCGGAGCAATTTTCTCAAGTTTCAGCACTTTTAAATCCAAATATGCACATAAAGTATATTCCAGCAAAAGATATGCACATAGATACAAAGCACTTGCATCAGCACTAGAAAGCTGTTTTCCATATTCCAAACATCAAATCTGCTCATTTTGCCAAATCAGTTAGACACAATTAAGTTCAAATTGGTGACATATCACGTGATAACAAATTAAGAATCTGATAATTCCGGGATCGAAGAATCTGCAGATCTTGATACAGTAAACATCAATGACTGGGTTGTGGTAACGCATGATGCCATGCTTTGTCTTGGATGTATCACCAAAAAAATTACATTGTAGTATCAGTTATGCATAGTTCTAAAGGTTATTTTAAATGGCCAAGAACTGAGGACAAAATATTTTACAAATTACGGGACATTATAAACGTATTCGTCCTCCGATCCCAACAGGAAAAGGGGGGCAGTTTAAATTTGATGAACCCTTTTAAATGTTAAAAAATAATATGTGTGTGACCTAGGAATAAATTTTAAGCTAATTTTCTTATTTAAAACTGTAATCATTGCATTTAAGAACAACGGTTTAGGTCCAATTCGAAGAGTTTACGTCCGACACCGCAAATTTACGTCCGACACCAAGGTAAAGGTAGTTCCAAGTTCATTTTATTCAAAACAAGATCATTAAAAAACTGTAAAATATGCTTCAATCATAAGTATACTATCGATCTTAGCTGTTTTTGAAATTAAAAGGTAAGCCAATTCGCAGAGTTTCAGTAAATTTTAAGTGAATCTCCAATTTTACTATTTGTGCGTTTCCGTCCGACACCAACTCTTTAAATCTTCTTAATTTCTATTTAAGAGATCTATTTTAAAAAACTAACATGATTTTTTATTCATTATGATGTAGCGAGTATTTTGAATACCAACTTAATCATTTCTATTCAGTTTATATTTGATAAATGGAACTAAAATTAAAAAATATTTCTTCGTTTTTTACGTCCGACACCATGGAATTGCCCATATGGTTCCAGTTGGTTTTGACTTTCACCTCACATCACACTCCAGGGTCTCCCTACATACCACAACTCGTGGTTTGACTGAGATGGGGCCCTGAAGAGCGCTTTGTTCTTTTTGAACCTGACCAAGGTCAACTTTATTTTGATCGATCTCTTTAACCTTTCACAAACAATAACAATTCTAACTTGTTGCCAAAACTCGTTTGCCAAATACCATAATAATTTAAATTTAAACTGATGTGATTAAATATGAAAACCATTGTCATAGCAAAACGTGGTTGCTATGAAACAGTAACAATGAAAGTAATCATAAAGAAAATGGCGAAAGAAAAGCTTCTCAAACTTTTAATGCAAGGCACAAAAAACTGGTTTTTTGTGAAAACTCGCGTTTTTACAGAAAAAACGCCGATGTAGATGAACTTAAAAACCAAAACTTTATCTAAATACAAAATTTTATCAACATTGTTTGAGCCGTTTTTGAGATCCGATTTATATATATTATAGGGTGTTCCAAGTTAACCTTTATGACCTATATTTCCTCAACCATTCGTCCTAGATACATACTTCCATTTGCAAAATTGCTCGAAATGAGTTTTGTTGAGTTAATCAATTTTGTAATAATAAAATCAATTTTGTTGAGTTCAGATATGGAAAGCTTGAAGCGAAAAAAAAAATTGGTTAAGAAATAAAAAAATAACTTTTTATGGTGGCTCCGGGCCCCCAAACATATTTAGGGAAAGAATCTCCATTGAGAAATAATACTAACACAAAAAAAATGACATGTGTGCGATCAAAATCCATGCAGAAATGAAATATGAAACTTTATGACTTATACCACTTTACACTAGCGTTATTTTAAGTGATTTTGGTTGCCATATACACGCGAAATTCGCACCATTCAGAGTTCTTTAATAACAAAATATTCTTTATTTTCCTAAAATATATTTAACTGTGAAAGTTATTTAACATGGGAATTAAAATACGAAAAAAATTGAATAAGAAAGAATGAAAATGTCTTACTGAATTCGCGAATATGTAAATTTACCGACTGTATAGTGATTACTTGAAATAACGTAATCCCTTTACTGCAGAATGAAATCGGCTTAACTAGATGCATTTCGTTAAGGCTTGAAGTTACGATGTACACTACGGAACAGTATGTAGAAATGGTATTGCTTTACGGACAATGTAATCGCAATGTATAGTAGTTCTTAGATTCTACATATTTCGTGTGTTTAATATCTTTGTATAAAATTGAATAATAATTTACCTTGTCTTGTTATGTTTTGTAGTGTTTCTGACATGGACGAAACAAATTTCATTATCGTTCCTAATCTAAAAGCTCGTTATTGCTCTGGCAGGGCGAAAATTTTCTTTTGTCAATTTGTTTACGGGCCCTGCGCATTTAAAACTCGAATATCTCCGCGAATTTTGATCGCACAGATGTCACTTTTTTTTGTGTTAGTATTATTTTTCAATGGAAATTCTTTTTCTAAATATAAGTTTGGGGACCCGGATTCCTTATAAAAAGTTAGATTTCGTATTTTTAACTGAATTATTTTTTCGCTTCAAACTTTCAATATTTTAACTCTCTACCTCATTTTGAGCAAATTTGCAATTGGAAGTATGCATCTAGGACGAACGGTTGAGGAATTAGAGGTCATGAAGGTTGACTTGGAACACCCTGTATATATATATATATATATATTATATATATCAAGACACACGGCAGTGTGTCAGCCAAGTTCGCGCTGCACATCTGCAAGTGTATCTTTACACGAACCATTTCGGGCTACTTTCCACCCCTCCGTTTCTCAAGAACTACTTCATCTACATGCTTTAAATTTTGTAAGTCTATTAGAGTGACATAGAACACCCATAATCCTAAATTTTATGAATATATCTCTTTTAGTTTTAAAGTTATTAATATTTGAAAAGTGAAAATATGGCGATTTTCTTATTTAGATTATACACTCACTCATCAAAATGTTTACCTACTTCCAAGTGTCTCAGAATCTTAAAATTTGGCATCAAGGTATATTTCCATACACTAACTATGGGAAAAATCTAAAAAGTCCAAAAACTACATTAAAAAAGCAAGAAAAAAAAGCATTTTTTTATGAGTATCTTGGCTCAATGTATAAATGGTTCGTCAAACAAAAGCGCCAAAATGCTTGTAAAACGTTGCCAAAAATAAAATACTTAAGTTTAAAATCGAATGTTTTATTGTAAGCTGTTTCATGGCTTAGTTTGCCTTGATGGAAGATTAAAATGGTTTATACTAGTTAAGGATTCCGGGCTGTTGTGCCGTGGTCTGAATGGCTTTAATCCATACGTTTCGATCGCAACTGCGGCGGTCATCTTCAGTGGGTGTCGTTGATTAATTTGGCGACCCGGAATCCTTAACTAGTATTTACTCCGGCCGTGAAAGCCTTCATTCTTACATTAAAATGGTTTATCAAGATGAAATAAATAATTCGAAAACTTAAATATATATAGTTATGAACTTAACTGTGATCTTTGTTACTATAAGTTTGAATATTAATAAAATTGTCCAGTGTTTAAAAAGAGCTCATTCTACTGATGTAATTTTCTTTACAAATCTCATCTTTCTGTTCGTTAAAGTGTGTTTCTGCCGTACTGCCTCTTATAATAGACCCAACTTTATCTCGCATCCTTCAAATATGAGTCGTACAGTACATTTATTAATAGGTGAGTCCAATATTTTCCACTAAATAATTCTGATGCCACCTGACGGAAGCTGCTTATTCCATTCAATTGTATATACGTTGCATAATCAATATTGCTACATTCGAACGTTGCTGAAAAAAAAATCTTTATCAGTAAGTATACCGCTCTTCAGTCTTTTAACTCAAATAAAAATATATGTGTATATATGAAAAACAAATGAAGGACAGTATTTATTCAGTAGTATATTAATTTGTGTCTAAATGAAAGCATAACCGTTACTTCGGCTTTTCAAAAATGCATGATATCCCAACAAAAACATAAATGTGAAAAAGGAGCCAAGTTCGGTTGAAACAACGTTTGGGCAGTTTGAAGCAGCGGTGCCACCGACAAAAGGGTTGAAATCTAACAGGCTCCAAGTTCTATAGCTGTTCTGTTAACTACAGTCGTGAGAGTTATTGAAATGTTCATTAATTTATTTTAATAACATTTCGTTAATTCCTTTCATATCAGCTTCGGAACTGGGCAAGTTTTAATCGTCACGAAGTTACGTTTCAAAAAAGTCCGACTTCCGTCAGTTAAAAATGAACTTGCCAAGTTCCGAAGCCGATATGAAAGGAACTAACGAAATGTTATTAAAATAAATTAATGAACATTTCAATAACTCTCACGAGTGTAGTTAACAGAACAGCTATAGAACTTGGAGCCTGTTAGATTTCAACTCTTTTGTCGGTGGCACCGCTGCTTCAAACTGCCCAAACGTTGTTTCAACCGAACTTGGCTCCTTTTTCACATTTATGTTTTTGTTGGGATATATATATACAAGAATTGCTCGTTTAAAGTTATTAGATTAGATTTGTAAATAACGTGAATTTTATCTTTTATTCAGAGTTACATACGTACATACAAACAAACAAACCCACATGTCAAACTAATAAAGCGTATTAATGAAGAAGACTGCGCCTTTAAAAAGGTTTTAAAATAAAAAGTTTATTAATGTAATTGGAAAAATATATATAATTTATTAAAAATCTGTCTTTAAAGTCAAAAATCTGTCTTTTATTCAGAGTTACATGCATACATATATACAAACAAACAAACAAACAAACAAACAAATCCACATGTCAAACTAATAAAATCGTATTAATGAAGAAGACTGCGCCTTTAAAAAGGTTTTAAAATGAAAAGTTTATTAATGTAATTGGAAAAATATATATTATTTAGCAAAAAAATTTGTCTTTAAAGTGTTTACGCTTCTTAATTTTTGTGTCAGGAATGCACAGAATAAACTAACTTGAATCATTTAAATATAGTGCTTAGAACTTTATTCTCCGTGACAATGACCGCTTATTATGTTTACACCATTATTAACTATTAGACATATCTTTCAAGCCTACGTAACATCAGTTGGAAAAAAATCTCATTTTCCTTAATACATAGAACATTAAAGTTGGTAGTAGCTAAGCTCAGAATTAGATAATATTTTATTCTTATATTTGATTCGAATACCACTTTTAAGAATTGCTTTTTTAATGTCACTCACAAATGGACGTAAATCAATGCATATAAGTAACAAATGTTATACAGTTTGAACCTGCAAAGTTCAAACTCTATGTATTGACATAGGCGTTTATCGGAAAGTAATTTAAAATTCTTACTGCATAGCATTTGCCTACTACGTAAAAAAAAATTGCAACGCCTTTTTAAGAGTTTAAAAATTAGATTTTTTTTAAGGCCATCATTTATTTATCTTAATTTTTATTTACTTATTTATTTAGCTTAACTTTTATTTATTCACCTATTTATTTACTTACTTATCTATTACAGTTATTCATCAACTTAGAATCTGCAAAAAATTATCCTTTTTTTCAAGCAGTTGGATTAACACAGCGAGAATATATGTATATTAGTTGCAACAAAATGTTCAATATGTTTGCCTCTTAAAAGATTAATCCTAGTAAGTTTTAAAGTTTCGTACGTTTGTTCGAAAATAACGCAAAACATTTTTTTGAAAAAATTAAGTAAAATTCATCAAATCTTTTCCCCTTTCCTTTTTATTATGCCTCTTTAATTTTACTTAGTTCATATTTTCATCTAATATAGATAATCCACTAGAAAATGTCTTTTTTTTAAATAACCAATTAATATTTTTTTTATTACTAAAACGGTGCATTGTATCTTGCAGACTATTTTCGCGTTTCAACGCTGTTCTTGCCTAATGTAACTGTTTGTATACGTTTTGCCTAAAACTTTCAACAAAAATTAGTTAGAATAAAGTTTACTGAAATAAAACATCCACGTTAAGCAAAAAAGTCGGTGGTACATACACGACTTGAGAAAACGAGCATAAAATATTTACCAAGGAATTTTATTAAAGGTACTTCAAATATTTTGATATAATTTCAAAAAGCACGATTAAACATTAATATAGCACCCAAAAGAACTAATATCTAATGTACAAAATGGTTGTTATTCTTATCCATTAATTTTTTTAATTGCCTTTTCTCTTTTCTTTATGTACAGTTCCAATGGAGAATTAGTAATATTTTCTTAATATATTACCGACCTTACCCATCCCAGAATCATTTAAAAGCAAATGAAAAAGAACTCAAAATGAAACATTCCATCAGTAAAATCTTAAATACCTTTAATAAAAACTACGTATACAGTCATAAACTAAACTCTTCTATGGCCACAAAGAAACCATAACATTACTCCACTCATATAAAATAACCGTTAGAATTCCCTTTTATTTCTATCACGGGTGTTCTTTATGTGCAAAGCTATTATTCAAAAAGTAGGAAAATAAAAATGGTCTAAAACGAAGTGAAGCGAAGAGATTACGACGGAATATCTCAGAGTCATTACGAGGTTTTACGACTGGTATTTACTTTACCTGGTGAGTTGAGAGCCCTTTCAATGGTCTATTGAAGAACAGAGCATCTTAGACATATTTAAGATGGGGCATATTCGCTTTGAGCTGGTCTTAGTTAAAGAAAGCTCATTTTTTTTAGAAGGATGTGTGTATGAACGATTCTAGACTAAGGGTATTGTAAATTGTTGGTGCTTATGATTTAATTTTCGATTTTGTACAGCTTTGTCGATAATTCGGAAAACCAAATACTGTGTTTTATTATATTTTCCTATTTTAAGTGATGAATTTCGCATTTGAGGTACCCGTACACTGCAAAAAATGAACTGTTGTTTTTACAGTATAACACTGGCAACCGAGTTTCCAATTTAAAACTGCAAAATGCACAGTAATAAATTGTAAAGTTGGCAATTTTACAGTTTCTTACAATAAAGTTAGCAATTTTAGTTTATTGCCATAAAATTTATCTGTATTATACTGTAAAAACAACAGTTTTTACAGTATAATACAGATGTGTGTTACTGGCAGCAGAGGTTCCAGTTTAAAACTGTTCCAAATCACTGACTGTAGTTGGAATATGCTCAAAGACGAATGCGCGGGGCAGAAATACTATCATATGATAAAATTAAAATGATTGAAATTTTGTTTAAAATTTTTATTCATTGAAAAAATAAATTAACCGTATCTTTTCAACTTTTTTTGATAAAAGTATAATACTGGCAGCAGAGATTCCAGTTCAAAACTAAAATGTACTGTAATAAACTGTTAAATTAGCAATTTTACAGTTTATTACTGTAAAATTAATAATTTTACAGTTTATAACGCAAAATTAGCAATTGTTGCAGTTTATTATAAAATTAGCTGTATTGTACTGCAAAATAACTTTCATTTTCAACAGTGCATCTAAAGTTGAAAACTGTCGAAAAAAAGAGAAATGTTGGGAGAAAAAATATTTTCTTTTTTTTTCTGGATTGATTTATTGGGGAAAAGTGAAAATTTCGAAATTTTTCGCACATAATAGGTGAGTTGTACCACTGCAATGTACCTACCCATAATGTATGAATTTATAATCACGGAATCAGATACTTGATTTTTTTTCCTTCATTTATATTGCATCGAAGCTACTTAGGTTTTTTTTTTTTTTTTGATTGAAAAATTATAGTTTTATGCAATTCCTAATTGAAGAAATGAAAATTTTGATCAACAAAATATTGTATTTCTTTATTTTTTTTTCCATAAAATTCATGATCACAAAAATGGATATTTGACGAAAATCACACTTACAGAAATAACGGCTTCACTGTAATTGAAATCGCTAAAAGACCATTTTTCGAAAATCATTTTTAAAAACAGAGAAGTTACAAAATTCGTATTTGCTTCATCGAAAATTACGAAACTAAAAAAAGAAGAAAACTATTAGTTTTATTTAAAAAGAATCTTCTCAAATGTCTAAAGGTAGTAATCACAAGATCATTTTTCTAACTTGACAAGTATTTTTTTTACATATATCAATACCCCTCTCTCTTATTTGAACGTGTTTTACTTTTTTTGTTTACCTATCAATTTTTCACTTCATAAGCTAGTTATTTGAAGTAACCTAATTTTTAGAAAATTAATTACGAATTCACACAAATCAATTCTGAAAAAAAAATGACCTTAACTCAAAAATTAGACTTTAGTTCAAACATAAGATTTCGGAATTATTCATTGCGGATAAGACATCTTGCCAAGCATTAAAACGAGTATTATAAATTGTAATATGTTAAGCCGCCATTCTTTCCCTCAGTACGTTTCTAAGTGAGTACAAAAAAACAACAAAAAACGCAGTGCAGCATATAATTCACATAACATATCTTTCCGTATATGCCACTACTTTATATCACTGCTTAAGGGGTCTAGTACCCTTTAAGAGTTCAAAAAATTGATTTTTGGTATTTAACTTCTTTTGGAACTGGAAAATAATGGAAATATTTTAAGACAAACCCCGTAATAAAATTCCCAGTAGAACGAAGATATGAGGAAAACATCAGAAACCGAATTTTGCAAATCGCATTTGTTTAACATTATGATAGATGTTTAAAACCGACTTTTGAAGTTGATTTTCTCGAAACTACATTTTTACTCGTTGCGCGCAGCATTTCTCGGAAACGGATAATCTCAAGTGCACGAAACTTTATACAAGTGTTCATGTACTAATTATGCTTTATTTAATGAACCAAAATTTTTCTTGTGTTGAAACTTTTCAAATTGTAGCTATAAAAAGTTTCTAAAAATGCATCAAAATTTGAATTTTGAATTTAAAAATTTTATTTTGTGGGTAAGGAGTATTTAACCAATCTAATTCTTCGTCATTTTAAACATACATTATTTTTCTACTCTAGAAAAAAAAATTAAGTGGATATCTTGTTTTACAAAAGAGTAATGCTGCACGCAGTATGTTTTAACTTATCGGCAAACAAAAAAATTCACTTTATTAAAATAATTGCTTAAAAACTTCAAAAACACCCATAACTTACATTTTGGAATAGAAAATATCAATAGAGTTGAATTCATATTTGGTTAAAATTTCATGAAATTAAAACTAATAGATCTTGAAACAAGTCACTTTTAAGTTTACCAATATTTCGACACATTTTCTTCACCGAAAGGGTACTACACCCCTTAAGCTAAAAATAACAATACAACGTACCAGGCATTTGTTTCTGTTATCAATCAAAATCTACTTACACAAAACGAAAGAAACGCATTTCTTTCATAACTTTTTAACGATATTACTTGAAAATCCAGACGGTAATGCAGAGAATCCGTAAAGGTAGAGGTTTCTATTTCCTCTGATCCCTTTAGCTACTGGAGTATGATGAGACTATGTCCTTGAGTGAAAATTTTAAGAACGTATTATTGTCATTTTACGAGGCACAAAGCCTTCCGTCCGCTATACTTTCGAAATTTTACGCTTCGAAAAACGCCTTATTATAAATTTATCCGTCTTTTCATACGTCTTTAGTCTTGATAGGCTGTTTCAAGGAAAATGCTGAGCTGCTTCTATTGTGGATTAGGTTTTTTTTCTTTTAAATTCTCTTACCATTACAATGGAAGGACATATGGTATCTGGTTTGAAATTGGAAGAAAGATATGAAAGGTTGAAGAGAATACAGGAAAATATTGCTTAATTATATGGAACATGTAGTGTTGTGAAATGAACCAATAAATGGGAAAGGCTATTCAATAATTGAGCAGTGTAATAAAATTAACAATTCGTAAGAATTCCAAAATATGTTTCACATTATTAAATGTTTTAATGAGCACCAAAAAAAAAAAAAAAATCAAAAAATAAAACATTTACAAAAAAAGAAAGGAAAAGAAAACAATAACTATTAAAGTATTTTAAAAATTTGGCAACAAAAGAAAATATTAAAAATAATTAACATTTAGTACTAATATGGAAATAATTATTTATGTTCAAGCACGATTTTAGCTTCAGTACGCAGTTGGAAGGAAACTGCTTACTACACATATTTTGGAGCTACTAGGGACTCTTATTTTTCAGTTAGAGAAAGTGAAAATACGAGAAAAAAAAAGGAAACTTTTTGTCAAAAAGTACCTATCTAAAAAAATCGACCTAAATAGTTAAGGAATAAAACAAATATAAATGACTGGTTTAAAAAACTTCAAGACTTGAAAATAAAATCCTAAAGAACTGTAAATATTAATCACAAACTGGATGCCAAACCGAAGACAAACAATTGGAAGCTAAATCATTAAATAATGAGATAGATTAAGTGTAAAATTACACTGGAATGCTAACTCTTTATATTGCTTTTTGTTAGCTTCCCAGATATGTTGAAATATCATACTTACTGTTTCAACCTTTATCCCAGTTTTGTATCACCTTTGTCAGTCGGTTTTATGATGGATATACTTTTCTCCTCTTTCTCTATCTCTACTAATAATAAAACTGAAGGTGGGTCTGTCTTTCCTTCTTTCTGTCTGTCTGCCTGTTACGCGCGTAGCGCCAAAACCATTCGGTCGATTTTCATGCCACTTGGCACAAAATTAGTTTGTAGCATGTAGTTTTGCACCTCGAAGCGATTTTTCAAAAATTCCATTTCGCTCTTTTTTTATTCGAATTCTTAGCGGAAATTCGATAAAATAGGGAAGAAATATTTTATACACATTTTCAAGTCTTATGTCATTCGAAAGCTTGAAATTTTCTGCATAAAATGAACTTCTTCGAAGTTTCTACGATCATCGGGAGAGCTGTAAAAATTGTTTTTAGAATCCCGGAATTCAAGGCTTACCTTCAGTAAAGCAAGCCAAACGATTCTAAAATGGTTGAGCCGAGAATAAAAATTTGTTTGGGAAATCAACTTTTCATGTTGTTACCATGGTTACGTGTTCATACTTATTTTTGTTTCGTTCTTTTTCCAGCGTTGCCAGACGTAGTATTTTTGATTCTACGGTAGTATTTTTTTGGCCCAAATAAGGAGCGTAGTATTTTTCTGGCAACCCTGTTTCCAATATACTAATGACTTAATTAAAAGATTTGGCGGATTTTTTTTCTTTTTTCATTTTCATAGATTTCGCATTTCAGCAATATTG
>JAXGGA010017791.1:0-23471 GCA_038373865.1 Uloborus plumipes | reverse complement strand
CTTTCTTAAAAAATTGATTTATCTCCCCCAGGTGGTTCTTTGTGACGTATTTTACCTAAATGCAAAATTATATGGTCATTTGAGAGCGGGAAATATTTTTAAAAAAATTCCGAAAAAGTTTCACCTGAATCAAATACATGGGGGGCAAAGCTTTAAAGCGTGATATCTCAGTTTGAGATCGACTGCAGATACCATTTTTGCACTTAGCACGGCAGTATAATCTATAATTATTTGTTCAAAAATAATAAAATTAAACAATATAACGATCAATCACGAATATATATATATATATATATATATATATATGAAGGATCGGGGGGGGGGGGAAGATGAAAGTGCTCAAAAAGTGATTTCGAGAAAAATGAAAAACAAAGTTAGATTTATATTGACTCCCTTTGTAGTTAATAGAGTCTTCATGCACATTCTCCTCTTCTTTCCCCCTTGTTGTTCTACCAGATGATAGTACTGCTTCATTGCCCTAGATAGCGCTAATATCTCAAAATCGACGAAAAAGTGACTTTCATCCTTTTTCCCCCTGGCCCTTACTGGACTTAATTCTGGACAGTTTTCAAAGATTTCATCATTTAACATTGTAAAATGAATTGCTGTCGACTCCGCTTAATCGGGTAACGATAAACGAATACCCCGCTTATACGAATAACATATCCCGGAACCGATGCCATAGACGTAATGTTAAAGATCCCCGCTTAATCCAATACCCCGTTTAATCGAATAATATTTCTTGGAACAGACAGTATTCGTTTAAGCGGGGCCGACAGTATTAGATTTATTTATTTCACTTAAATCATCCATTTATAACTTCTGTAATATGTATCGTATGCGTATGTATTCATTTCCTGTTAATGTTATACTTTTTTACTGCTAATTATTAGGCAACAGCAAATGTTACAATAACAATAGTATTAAAACAATATAACCAAATTTGAATCAATTATTAAGCAATATTTTGTAGGAAAACCGTTACTTTTTTATCATATTTTGTTGTCAAAGCTAATTACCTAAGTAAATTAAAATTCATTTGAAAATGATTTTTACTGAGTTTGCATTAAAAAATAAAAGAAAAGAAATTATCGCATGAATGAATACATGCATATTAGAGAAGCTATAAATAAATTATTTAAGTAAAATGGTAAAATGAATAAATCTAATATTTCGTTACACAACGTTAAATGATGAAATCTTTAAAAAATTGTAAAGTGTCCAGAATTAATGTTACAGACATTATTTCTAAAAGCAGCCCAGCAGAAATCAAAAAGAAGTCTATCACCCTTCCCCCAATCTGGCATATAGAATTTTTATGCACTATATATGGTTGCACTGCAATGCCATGGTTTGTTTTTAAATCAGATATGTTACTTCACAGAATTAATAAAACGACATAAAAGTATACTAAAAAGTTGGGCCAAAATGTACACTGCTCAAAGCAATTAGGGGAGCACATGGTTTTAACAAAATTATGCAAAGATGTATACTAGGGTGTCCCAAAAAAACCGAAAGTCGGAATTTTGTAACGCATACCCTCTTATTTTTTTCCTTTTAC
Organism: Uloborus plumipes; assembly: GCA_038373865.1. Lineage (NCBI taxonomy): Eukaryota > Metazoa > Arthropoda > Arachnida > Araneae > Uloboridae > Uloborus > Uloborus plumipes. The sequence goes on along the minus strand of JAXGGA010017791.1, from coordinate 21,910 downwards.
ATCAAAAGAATTGTAAGAAAAGTTTCATGCAATTTGAACAACGGTAACCCGTGCCGACTTGCGTCCGAAAGTGCGAACTAGCCCTTTTTCGATCGGCCAAATCGAAAAAAACTTTTTTCGGAAATTCAAAATTTCATGTTGATAAAATGCTTCCCCTAGATCCCAACATGTCCCAAAAAATCATTTATCCAAATTAAAAAATATTTAGGTACCCCAAACGAGGCTTAAAATTCATATTTTTCTTCGAAAAATAAGCTTTCTTTCTATGTATTTTCTAAACAACGAAAGATAAATTTTAAGAAATTATCAAGATGAAAAATATGAAGCATAAAGTATATAATTGGAGCTAAATATAAGTTTTTTCTTTCATTTTATATTTATTTCTCCCGGAAATTACTCAAACTTAAGGTTTTTTCAAGTTTTAAGTTAAATTTTTCCATTTCGAATACGACATTTTTTTTATTATTCATCTGAAAGTATGTTCTTTAGTGATTTTGGAGCTTGATGTTTTCTTTTAAATTTATCTGTAAGTTAAAATAAATAAATAGTTAAAATAAATAAATTGAAAAAAAAAAAAAAAAAAAAACAAAGTGAAATAAAACTATGACAAAGATTTATTTACAACATATATTAGCTACAATATTACAGTACAATAAACATTACTAAACATACTATCGTTTTAATGTTTGTTTATTGCAGTCAGAGTATGTATTTCGGTGCTCTTGGACGCAACACAACAAAAATTGTTTTTGCTCCTCATCAACTGTTAGCAAACCATGACAGTCCTGCATCATTTTTACAGCTCCTTCAGCTGTATCATTTACTGGTCTAAACATTGAGACCATCCTTTTTCGTTCAAGGAATTAAGTGTTATTCGCCCATAGAGAAGGACTCTCATTGAGAAAACTGTCATCAATTTTGAGCCTAGTAAGCAAAGGCTATCTTTTAAATGATATGAACTTGTTTTCTCTGCAAAATATTAAAATAACAGGTAGCAAATGCGCGATATAAGGAAGTAACTAATTAAACAATTAGTTACTTCCTCCCCCCATTTTTTTTTTTCGATTCGGCTCAGTACACAAATACTAGTTTACACTTTCAAGCACAAGTCGGCATAATTTGTCATTTTTGAAATTTCAATAAACATTTTCGACAATTATATTGATATTAAACAAACATTTATTCAAATTTTAAAAGGAATTAGTTTCCCAGCACGAGGCATAAAATTTATATATTTCTCTAAATATTAGATTTTATTTTCTATTTATTTATTGCACCATTTGTTAATTTTAAATTGCAGATACACTTAAAGAAAATATCAAGTCCCAAAATCACTGAAGAACAAACTTTCAAAACAGCATTTGCAGATGAATAATAAAAAAATGTGGGAGGGGAATGTGTGGCAAAGTGAAACAGCTGGGCAAAGTGAAATGGTGAAATATTTTCCCAGCTTGCAGTGCAGTTGCGTATATAGGTTTTTATTTAGGGGGGGGCATATAATCAAGCTTATCCCCCCCCCCCCAACTTTCTTTTTTTTTTCGCTATTAATGTAAGACAGTTAGAAATTGAATTAAAATATTGTAATTTTTGGAAAAGGTAGAAAATTACGAAGTTTTAGATTCCCTCCAAAACTTTTTTCAGAATTGAAATTATTTATGCCATTTTTGATGGACGTTGGAGGATCAGAATCCTCTGGGAAACTTAGTGAAACTTAAATTCTAAACACGCAATTTCAGGCTATTTTTAGTGACGTTAAAGGAATTGAGAAGATTCGGGGCGTCTCTCCTGAAATATTTTGACACTGAAGCACAACCCAGGATATGAGTTGAAAACTCATCTTCTTTTCTTTTACTCTATCATGAAGCACAACTTCATGATAGAGTAAAAGAAAAGAGTTTTTCTTTTATTTTTTAACTGAAGTCTCATTTAAGTTATCTTTGGAAAGTAAAAGTTCAAAAACCCTCCCCTGAAAGATTTTCGATATATCGATGCGCAATGTCGTGTTCTCTTTGGAAACATTAAGAGACAAAAAGTGGTTAGGGATCTCCCTCCGAAAATTTTCAAAATTGAAGCTGTAAGCCATCTTTACTTCAGACTATCTTTGGTAGTAACGTTAGCAAGGACTTTCTCCCGAAATGTTTCGAAATTAATGTTTTAAAATCATTTTTATTTAGGTTATCTTTAATACCGTCAAGAGAAGAGGCAGGATTCGGACGCTGTACCCCAAAATTTTGCGGCATTGAAGCTTCAAGAATGCCGTTTTAAGCTCTATTTTTGGAAACTAAAAGTTCAAAATTTTACTTTTAGCAGAGGTGCTCATTACCCCCAAGAGCAAAAACTTATCATCCAAGAATTCTACCAAGATCCCTCTAGAAACGAGCCCACGTGTAGCTCTAGAGCCACACGTAGCCACAAGAAAAAGAAAATAAAAACTTTTAAAAACACCCCTTAAAAATAATTGAATAGCGCCGCTTAAACCATGATTCTTGATAGGAAAACTGCTTTTAGGCTTTGTCTGACAACATTTAGGACAATAAAAGGATTTAGGGACTTTTTTGCACATAGAGACTGGGCCATTTTAAATCAACAAATTTTCAAAAAAGTTGTTGCATCACCATTTTTGATTTTGATGAAAATTTGCATGTGTATTCCTTTTACTTTCCAGAGCTGAAAATAGTGTTAATTTTATTTTTAAAAAATTTACCCTTTAATATATAGGCCATTTTTGTTGTTGGCAACAGCGAAAACCGGGCGTTTTGATGCTTTGTCTTATGAACTATAACTTTTTTTCTATCAAAGATTTTGAGCTCAAATATAGCTCATTGGAAAGCTAAGAAAAATATCTTTTTATATATGATATTAATAACTTTCAGGTTTTTAAAAAATATTTATTTTTTCAAGATCAAAGTTCACAACGAAAATGACATTTTTTACTACTTTCGAACATTAAAAAACCCATAAAGGGTTCAAAGTAACAAGCCCATTTTTTCATCATATATTCATAGTCATGGTTACTTACTGTATAACAAAATTGGCTTGTTACTCCACCCCCTTTATGAGATATGCCACCCCAAAGTTGTAAATTTTTTTAAAAATCCAATTTTCAAAGCTAAAAAAATGCATGTGGGGAGCAAAATAAAAAAAAATAAAATATTTGTAGTATTTTAAGTACTTTTTACCAGCTTTCTAATAAAACAAAAGTTGCTTTGTTATTCAAAGGCGTTTGGCAGATATAAGGGACTGAACTTTCAAAAGATTGCACAAAAACAACACGATTATTTTCATTATTTTAAATCTTTTTTTTTATTTAAATGTAATTATATACCTTATTCTTTGCCTTAAATGCTAAAATTAGACTAAGAAAAGCAATAAAGAAACATATTTAAAGTTTAATAAGATAATTTAATATTTTTAACACCTGGGAATATAGAGTACCACTAAACTTGTCTGATTTTTAAACATCTAATTGCTACCTACAACAGGACTGAGCATTTCTCAACTTGTCCAGGTTTGTTCATACCATGTGGTCATCCTTATTCTGGCTTGCTCTCACATGTTTATCTTAGTTGTCTTTCAAATTCTGAAAGAAGTAGGCTGTTGAGCTAGTGTTTCTGCTGTAAAATCTTGTGAAGCTGATGTGATTTCTTTTTATTTCAAGTTCATTCATATTCATAGAATGTTTTGTTACAGGTAAAAGAAGAAATTCTTTAGAATCCTTAAATATAAATTTAAATTTGTCTTTCTACATGTAAACTGTGAATAAGTTATGGATAACCCTAAATGCTCCATAGGAGTTTTTGAGAATGATGATTGTAATATTTTCAGTTACATTAGGCAGTCTACTGTAAATAGTATTTCTGAGTACAGTGATGATGATAAAACTTGACTGCACCTGAGAACTGGGTGTAAAACTATTCAAACTGTTTGTACCTACCAGCAAGAAGTTCCATAAAGGTGGCAAAACTTGGCAAGAAATTTTTTTGCATGGTAGGTACAAACAGTTTCAGTAGTTTTACACCCAGTACTCAGGTGCAGTAAAATTTTATCATCATCACTGTACTCAGAAATACTATTTACAGTAGACTGCCTGCTGCAACTTAAAATATTACAATCATCATTTTCAAAAACTCCTATGGAGCATTTAGGGTTATCCATAACTTATTCACAGTTTACATGTTGAAAGACAAATTTAAATTTATATTTAAGGATTCTAAAGAATTTCTTCTTTTACCTTTAACAAAACATTCTGTGAATATGAATGAACTTGAAATGAAAAGAAATCACATCAGCTTCACAAGATTTTACAGCAGAAAAAATAGCTCAACAACCTACTTCTTTCAGAATTTGGAAGACAACTAAGTTACACACGTGAGAGCAAGCCAGAACAAGGATGACCACATGGTATGAACAAACCTGGACAAGTTGAGAAATGCTCAGTCCTGTTGTAGGTAGCAATCAGATGTTTAAGGGTTAAGTGATATTCTATATTCCCAGGTGTTAAAAATATTAAATTATCTTATTAAACTTTAAATATGTTTCTTCATTGCTCTTCTTAGTCTTTTCTTAGCATTTAAGGCAAAGAATAAGATATATAATTACATTTGAATAAAAAAAAAGATTTAAAATAATGAAAATAATCGTGTTGTTTTTGTGCAATTTTTTGAAAGTTCAGTCCCTTATATCTGCCAAACGCCTTTGAATAACAAAGCAACTTTTGTTTTATTAGAAAGCTGGTAAAAAGTACTGAAAATACTACAAATAAAAAATGTTTTATCTTGCCCCCCACATACATTTTAAAGCGTTGAAAATTGGATTTTTAAAAAAATTTACAACTTTGGGGGGGGGGGGGGCACATCTCATAAAGGGGGTGGAGTAACAAGCCAATTTGCTTTAGACAGTAAGTAACCATGACTATGAATATATGATGAAAAAATGGGCTTGTTACTTTGAACCCTTCATGGGTTTTTTAATTTTCGAAAGTAGTAAAAACTGTCATTTTCGTCGTGAACTTTGACCTTGAAAAATAAATATTTTTTTAAAACCTGAAATTTATTAACAGCATATATAAAAAGATCTTTTTCTTAGCTTTCCAATAAACTATATTTGAGCTCAAAATCTTTGATAGAAAAAAAGTTATAGTTCATAAGACAAAGCATCAAAACGCCCGATTTTCGCTGTTGCCAACAACAAAAATGGCCTATATATCAAAGGGTAATTTTTTAAAAAATTAAATGAACACTATTTTGAGCTCTGGGAAGTAAGAGGAATACACATGCAAATTTTCATCAAAATCAAAAATGGTGATGCGCACCCCATTTGTTGATTTAAAATGGAATGACCCGACTGTAATTCGGGAGCTCTTTCTTTTCTAAAAACACATTTTAGAGCTAAAGACTATAGAAAAGTAAGGAAGATATCAACTACCGTTAACTGTTTGAATTTTAAATCTCTAAAATGCCATTTGAGGCAATGTTTGACCAAGCTATTGAAGAAGAAGCGGGAAAATAACTGAAATCTTGAAACTGCAATTAAATTACACGTTGTAAAAGCGAAATTTTAAGATCTCTTTGGACTCTTTAAGGTGGGTCATGAGCCTTTTTTGAATTCATGCTTGTCGGATATACGGGCCTCGACTTCCTACCCTAAACTCGCCACTGAGAGGCACTCTATTCTTTAATTTCACCACTGGTAAAGAGATTGAAAATTACGTGCCCTTCTAGCTCGGCCGGCTTGGACTTCAACCTCTTTCTGTTTTTTTTTTTTCAGCTGAAAGCTTGGAAATTATTTGTGAAAAAACTAAAACCGAAAATGATTGCACTTTATTTTAAATTTCCTGCTGGGATGAATACTTGCACTTTATTTTAAATTTCTTGCCGGGGAGGAATGATTACACTTTATTTTATGAAAATTACTGTTAATCATCGAATTGAAAAATTTTCATAACAAAAATATTTTATTTTTCACTTTGCCCCATGATTTTTTGAAGGGAAAATTTTTCATTTTTTCAAAGTTGAAAATAACTGCCAAAGATGAAAAATAATATTTCAACGAAAGTAATATCGAAAAAAATATTATTCTTTCTCTATGTACAAAAATTTTTAGAACGAAATTCCCATTTATTCCTTTTGAAGTAGGCAAGTAAACTTGCCCCACATGAAAAATGATCAAATAAGCTTTGTGCTGAAATTTGATTGAAATTAAAAACCAACGTAAATAAACCACAAATTAGGTAGAAAATACAGCATGCACTGCGTACATGCTGTACTTTCTACCAATTTGTGCTTTACTTACGTTGGTTTTTATTTGTAAAAAATGGTATTTAAAGTGGAAAAATTTAACTTAAAACTTGAAACCTTAATTTTGAGTACCGTAAAATGGGGTGTATAGGAACAGCGGGGTCAATCGGAACAAAACTTCCCGACCGTACAAAGAAAGTCTTCATAATATACTATTGGGTATTTTTCGCCATTAATTTTTTTTTTAGAAAGGCAAGATCATAGGAAGTAGGAAAAAATTACTTTTGTCAATCTGGAAACGCTACTGGCTTCTAAGGAGGTCTGCATGTGGAATGCTAGAAAACATCACATTTTCATAGACTGCGAAACTTCATATGCAAGAACAAACCTTCTTATATTTTAAACCTAAGAGTGGTATGCTTCAAATATGCATGTATCTGAACAACAGAATACCACATTAGAATTTACATTTTTTATAAATTGTGTCATAAAAAGGAAGAATTCTGAAAAATGCCATAGGAAAAAAAAATACGGGGTGAATCGGAACATTTTGTTCTGTTGTTCCAATTCAAACTTATTTGAAGGAAACTGTTTGAAAAATCAAGATTTTGACCCCAATTCTTCTAATCAAGACAAGGACACGGATTTATTACTGTTTATCCCTTCTCGTGAGCAACTAGATCTTAGAATGACAAAAAATTGCAGATTTCAAAAGATTCTTTCTCTAGGAGACTTCTTTTTACTTAAAATACGCGGGGGAAAATCATATAGACTTTATATAGCAAAAGACCAGTACACAAACAGTCATGAATAAGCGTTAAAATCTTTCAGGACAATCTCCAAAACACAGAGATTTCAAGAAACTAAAGAAAAGGCAGAGTTCATCCCAGAAGATGCTATGTAAAAACTTAAGCCAAGTCACAATTGCTAGTTTTAAGGACAAGTACATACTAGTGGACGATATGAGTGACTTCAGTTTATGTTAAAGCTTTGTATTTCAATTAAAAAGCTATTCTTAAAATTAATTTTAATATTTCATAAGTTCAAAATTATTTTGATTTTTGACAAATTATAAACGTTTACTGGTATGGAAATTATACTTTTATTTGACAGTAATTATTTGTTCTTATTCTCCCCCATCAACATTACTCATGTTTGTGAGACCTATTACAGGTTGAATGGAAAAAAATAAAAATTTTAACATGTGTTCCGATTGACCCCTATCAGCGGGGTGATTCGGAACATCCATAATTTCCTATATATTTTAATAATAACTGCTCAAAATGTTTTGTCTTTGCTTGGAATATCAAAAGTAAAGCAAGACCGAAGTTTTTACCCAGAAAATCAAATAAAAAAAATCTTTTAACTGCTTTTGTTGCAATCTAAGCTGAAAAGTGTTCCGATTCACCCCATTTTACGGTAATTTCCGAGAGAGAAAAATATAAAATGAGAGAAAAAACTTATATTTAGCTCTAATTATATACCTTATGCTTCATACTTTTCATCTTGATAATTTCTTGAAATTTATCTTTCATTGTTTACAAAATACATAGAAAAAAAGCTATTTTTTGAAGAAAATTATGAATTTTAAGCCTCGTTTGGGGTACGTAAATAATTTTTAATTCGGATAAATGATTTTGTGGGACATGTGGGGACATAGGGGAAGCGTTTTATCAACATGAAATTTTGAATTTCCGAAAAAAGTTTTTTTCGATTTGGCGTAGTGAAAAAGGGCTAGTTCGCACTTTCGGACGCAAGTCGGCACGGGTTACCGTTGTTCAAATTGCATGAATCTTTTTTTACAATTGTTTCGATGTAAAAGGAAAATAATTAGAGGGTATGCGTTACAAAATTCCGACTTTTGTTTTTTTTTGGGACACCCTAATCAGGGGTCAATCCAGGATATTTGACCAAGGTCTTGTTTTTGGAATTTTGTGAAAAATACTTCAGAATTTTTTGAAAACTAATTCCTAATTTTGTGAAAAATAGTTACGGCAAAAAATATTCCCAATCGTTCCGTAAACTCGGATTTGAATGTGGGATTTTTGTGAAAGGTCTATTTTTGAGTGACTGAATTTTGTGAAGAATCCCTTTTTGAGTTTCTGAATTTTGTGAAGGGTCGTTTTTTGAGTGACTGAATTTTGTGAAGGGTCCTTTTTTGAGTGCCTGAATTTTGTGAAGGGTCTTTTAACGGACCTAATTTCTCTCTAGATTGACCCCTGCTAATGTATACCAATAAGCAACATAAAATGAATCGTTCTTAATTTAAAGCCTACCAGGAAACGGAAGAAGAGAATTTTATGAACAAATTAAAATTAATGAGGCCAAAAACAAGAAAAAGGAGATAAGTGCGAAATTCGGGATGTTGCAGAAGCGTCCGTTTCATTGCCGCAGCTGTGAAATTCGATTGCGCAGTAGTTTTTTTACATTTTTTTTTTTTGAAGACAAGTTTACTTTAGAATGTCTCAACAACGTGATTTACCGGAATCCATGCCATGGCGTGTTATAGGCAGGCTGGAATCCGGGCAAACACAACGTAGTGTTGCGGATGATGTTGGAGTCGTCAGAAGTGTTGCAAGGCTGTGGAATCGATTCCAAGAAACAGGAAATGTTATACCTAAATGCAACTTAACTTGACACTGAACGTCACTACGGGCGGAGATAATAAGAGCTCACAAGCAGTCAGCGATCTCCTCTAATTCGCCAAGTAGGCTGTGACGTTTTATCTAGCTCGTTTTTCATAGGCTAACGTCACGCTGACGCAGGATCGCCGCTACCAGCGACGGGGCCCGGTACCAATTTTACTTCCGGGCCCCCCATGCACCCCCCCCCAATCGCATATTTTTAAGCCGTCGTTTCAGCGCATTTGCAATTGTAAAAAAAAAAAATGGAGAAAAAATTTTTTTCGGAAAAACTTTTCTTTTCAGTCACGAAAGTGTGCATTAGATTTCATTTTCACGTCATTTGTACCGCGAGATGATTTTAATATTTTTTTTTCACGAAAGTTTGAAAACAGAAAAACACAATTTTTAACGTTTGGTCCGACAAACTTCAAAATTAATAGTTTGAAATTGCGTTCACATTTAATATTGCATTGTTTAGTTGCTTATAACTGAATTTTTAAATTTTGTGTTTTAAAAAATGTGAATTAAAAAACTGTAAGTCGAAGTTTTCATAAAAATATATTTTTAAATACAGTATCTGGATACAGAAAAAGTTGGATGACTTTTCATTTCTGAGATAAGTGAGGCAACATGATATACTAGATGAATTTCCAATAAGGTGAAATCGGATGGACCCGATCACTTGGAATATTTTTGAAAAACTTTCCTGTCTCTTGGAAATTTCATGCCGTGGAGCATGGGCCCTGGGTGCTCGTTTAATGTATAGGGCCTGCTGAAAAATAAGAATCAAAGACGCGAATAACGTTTAAATCTAGCTGCATCCGCGATAACGTGCTTCCGAACCTATGTCACAGACAGGTCTCTTTCCTCCGTTGTCGCGCCTGTCGGCGAAACTCCTTACATCAATGGCTTGGACCAACCCTCGGTATTCCCCCAACCCTGCAGGGCTCTACTTGATTCTTGTTCTTAAAGTGCAAGAGACATTTGTCAATGACAGTGTAGACTTGGTTTTACGTTTGACGAGTTTCTGTAGCTTTTGGAAAGCGGTGTATTTTCCTTTGCGTAAGCGTGTTTCATTCATTAGTGTTTGTACTAGCAATTGTTTCATATTGAGAATCGGCAATGGGAAGCGAGATTTTTTTTTTTTTTTTTGATCAAATTATTGACATTATTACACGAAAAATATGGCCCCCCAAAGCTCCGGGCCCGGTACTAGAGGTCCAGTATACCCCCCAAACGGCGGCCCTGCGCTGACGTCACGATGTTGTTGTCAAGAAAGGTTGCACTGTAGTATAGACGTTGATTAGGGCAAGGTCAGCCACGCGCCACTACAGCAACTGATGACCGGTATACTGTTAACAGCCCGTCGAAACAGAATAGAGAATGCTAAGCATCTGCAAAGGCAGTTGCGCTTGGCAATAGGACGAAGGGTGTACAGTCAAACAATACGTAAAGGGCTTCATGAGAGAGGGCTATATGCACGTAGGCCAATGGTCTGCCTTTTGTTGACCTCACGCCACTGTGTGGCCTGAAGAAGACGGACTGCTGAACATCGAAATTGGGAGCAACATGGTTGGAGCCAAGTGCTGTTTACAGAGGGGTTGCAATACAGTCTGGAGAGTGACAACGGACTTGTTCTGGTATGGAGGGACAGAGGCACTCTAAATAACCCCGCATTCGTTCGTGAAAGGTCACAAAACATATGAGCTGGTTGGATGGTATGCGGTGGAATCAGCACAGGCGGACATACTGACCTGTATATCATTGGGAATGGCACTTTGACGGGCCAAAGGTATGCAGACGAGATACTGAGACCTCATGTCATCCCTCACGTTGGAGCTATTGGATATTCCTTTGTTTTTCAAAACGATATTGCTCGACCGCAGAGAGCTCGTCTGGTGGTGAACATGCTTGAAGCTGAAAAAATGCAGCATATGGAATGGCCAGCGTGCTCAACTGACCTGAATCCAATCAATCATGTTTGGGACATGCTCGGACAATGCATTGCTAAGGGACAAAGGTCGCCTGTTACAGTCCGAGACTTGGAGATTGCACTTCTTGAGGAGTGGAAGAGTACTTCCCAAATTCAGACCCATAAACTTATCGCATCCATACCAAACAGGTGCGCAGCACTTTTAGCTGTTCAAGAAGACCACACGCCTTATTAAAACACATGCAACATGTCTAAACAGTACCTTTTTTTCATCTTTTACCTGTATCCAAAATGTTGCCTAAAACCACCTTTTTATGTTTTTTCCACATTTTCAAAGAATTCAAGATTAATTCCAATATTTTTAGGTCTATTTTTCTGTATTGTGCATTGATACACGCGTACTATCCATTGTACGCCAATCTGTGGTTGTCTTGCACGGTTTTCTTCACTTTTTTGCTTGCTCTCCTAATTGTTTTGAGCAGTGTACTTCAAAAAATAGCTCTTAAGAGGGGGGAGGAGGTAACGTTTTATGTGTCCTTACTTTTAAAAATTGTCCCGAAAAGTTTTATTCAACTAGTTTTAATGCTTTCACATTACCTTTAGAAATGTGTTTAAAAGATGAAACGAATTTTTGATCACTTGTTTTTAGAGATTTTTGGGTCCTCTGAAAAATTTGAAGGGAAGCTCAAGCTTCCCTGTCCTATTGGGTAATCAGGCCCTGTTTTTATAAGTAATATGCAATAGAAATAAAAGTTACTTTCACCAGAATAAAATTAAATGTTAGCCATTATCGCGGAACTATACTACACTGCAAGGTTTCTTGACACTGAGGTCGTGACGTCACCGTGATGTCAGCCTATGAAAAACGAGCTAGATAAAACGTCACAGCCTACCTGGCGAATTAGAGGAGCTCGCTAACTGCGTGTGAGCTCTTATTGGCTCCGCGCGTCATGACGTTAGTGTCAACTTAAGTTGCTGTCCAGTATAGTGAGAATATTTTTAAAGTTTTCTGCTTGTTAAGAGGAGAAGCGAAGTAAAGTACATAAAAATCTACTCAATTATTATCTGAAATGTAAAAATTGTTAGTAGGCATAATGAGAATTCCATAAGAAAATGTCATTCAAGAGGTATTTAATGAAGAACTTACAGAATATCTGTTGATGACTTCATAGGGGACACACTGTCCTTCGCATTGCGGGTCAGTAATCACGTAGCCAAGAAACTGTAAAAGCAGGAAACGACGCAAATAAATGAAAAGATTTTGAACATAAGTATAAAGTATGGAATTACTAATACATTTTGACAGCTTGCATCATTTAATGTACTTGTGTACAAGCAGGGCTGCGGAGTCCGAGAGTAAACGACTCCGACTCCTCTTCTTTCTGCCTAAATCAAATCGACTTCGATTCCGTTATCTGGAAGTACAGTCGAACTCGCTTATAATGAGCACGAAGGGACCGTAACATGTTGCTCGTTAAATCCGAGTGCTCGTAATAAACGGGTCCTTACTTCCGGCGTGCAAGCAGAAGGGGTGGGGGCTTAGGAGGTCAAATAATTGAGTTTACTTATAATTAATTAATACTTACTTTAATTACATCAATTCAATGAAATACTGTTCTTTATTTTATGACAATTACTCCCCCCCCCCAACCAGCAAAAAGTTCCTGGTTGAGCTACAGTCTTAAAGGGGAGAAACAAGAACCGGATTTATGAACTCTCCCTATTGATACTGGAATGCTGGCGGAATTTTTCATACAAAAGTATTAAATCGCAGGGGAAAAAAGAAGATAAAACAGGAATTAGACCAGAAAGATGAGAAAAAAAAAAGACTGCGAGACATAAAAAATTGCTCGTTAAAAACTAATTCTGTTCCATAGACTTAACATTGATCCAGCCAAATATTCTCGTTTCTCTCGTTAAATCCGAGTTCTCGTTATATCCGAGTTCTCGTTATATCCAAGCTCGTTATAAACGAGTTCGACTGTATCTGTTCTGCAGAGCTGTAGAATCGGAGAGAAAATGAAAGACTTCAACACCTGCTGGAATTTTAAAATCCCCGACTCAGATTTCCCAACTCGGACATCACAGCTCCGCTTGCAAGTGTAGATAAAAAGGAACAATTTAAAAATTGATTAAAAAATTGAAATTGTCACATTTCTTTTCAGGAAAATAAATTAGGATTATTCACTCATTTTTGTTATAATAGTTTCTTTAATTTCAGTAGCATGATGATGTTGGTGAAAATGTCGACTGAGATGGATCAGGCACGTCCCAATGGGAGGTCACTGGAGGGCACTGTGACCTCCCAATAATTGTCGTATTCGGCACATTTTGCTGACGATTCGGCAGTTTGAAGACAATATTGCAGCACTGAGATTATTTGTTCTTTTTAGTTTTTAGACTTGTCTTTTAAAAGATGCCTAATGTTTTTTCTCACTAAATGTTATGCATGTAAGACATGTATGCCTGCTTGTATTTTATTATTCTGTAAAATTGGAACTTCATTCGGCAAATTGATAATTTTCCCCCACCCAAAAATTTTAGTACGAGGCGCACCTGAGTGGCATGGAGGTAAAGGGCTGTCCATAAATGATGACACACTTCTTTTCAAGATTTTTGACTAGCCCCTTTTTGTGACTTAATGTCACACTTTAACTTTCACCCTCCCCCCTTTTCCACACGACAAAGTCGTCAAGAAATGCCTTTCTAAAAATGTGAATCTCGTTTTCACGTAAAAAGTTTAAAGCCATCATCGCTGACACAAGTAGCAGGTTATTCGAATGCCCGTTGACGAATCCAAGCTTCATGGTGAATTGATAAACTTAAATTAGTTGATAACGGAGCTAAAATAAAACTCCGCAATAAAAAAGCTAGTATAACTGCAATGCAAATCTCATATTTCAGCAACCATTTGTTAAATTTTTCCATCGGCCATTGGAACAAAATAAGTAAATGAAAAATAACCGGCCATCTACCGGGGTGGGGGGGGGGGGGGGTCTTTAAACAATTGGCATCGGTTTATCGGCCAAAAAATACCATCGGTCGAGCCCTTTTATCAAGTATGCACATGATTTTTTTTTTTTAAATATGAGTTGTCACAAGTGTCTACAATGCATTAAAGGCATTATTGCTTCTTAAAAAATGTTTGAGACGTACATTTCAGCTACCATTTGTTGAATTTTTTCATAGGCCACCGACCATTCGCAACGAATATTAATTGGCCATCTTCCGTTTTCGAACAATCTGCCAACAATCGGTATCAGCCGAAAAATGCCAACGATCAAAAATGGCTTTTCGTGCATTTTGCTTTTTTTGGTAATTGAACCTTTATGAATAAAGTCCTAATCCTCTGGTGAAGTTAAGTTGATGCTTATTATAAAACCAACTAATATGATCATATATTAAATCGCAAAATAAACTAGAAATTAGCTGCTTTTCATATTTTATCTCAATATTGTTTTATATCTAAATATTCTTAAATTAAAAATTTTGAATTTAAGTTAAATTTGTTACAGTCATGTACACGCATTTTTCCTTACTTATCATTCAGTAATTATATTTTGTATAAAATACTTAAAACGTTTCATTTTGGACTGTTTATATCAAGAATAATTAAATGAAAAACATACTTTTTCTTTTAAGTAACAAATGAAATTGAAACTTAAATCTTTCATTAAAAGTGAGTATGCAAGGAAAGAGTGTGCTCTTCGTATTTTACTTGATAAAAAATAAATAAAAATTCAGCTTCTATTTATTTTGTTAATTCTCAGCATATTTTATAATCTTGGACTATTATTAATAATCGTGATCAATGTCTACAAAAACGAAATGGGGTAAAATTTTCTACCATATTAATAAATTTAACAAAAACTGAAATTTTATACCTATAACAATATATAACTCTATGAAATTAAATGTAACAATGAAAAATTTCTGATCTGGTAGATGATACAAATTGACTTTTTTTGTAAGTGTCTACACTAGATATGTTTGAAGAACGTCACATTTTACTAGCTTTACCTTAAAGCAAATAAGGTGTTTATATAATTTTTAACTAAACGTATTTTACTTTAGCTTATTTATTTCGTAAGAATAAATAAGTTAATAAGTTTTCAAGTTTAATAGAATATACTGTTAATTATTGAACAGTTTCTGGTTACATGGGTTCAATATATCCAATCATTTTAATTATCTTAATATATAAAAATTACGTGTCCCTGTGTTTGTGGCCAATGGACTCCTCAGCTACTGAACCGATTTTAACCAAATTTTGCACGCAGTTTCAGTTTGGTCCAACTTAAATGATAGGATAGTTTTTATCTCAATTTAGGACCGCAATATATTTTTTATTGCAAATTATCTATTTAGCTACCAGCTTTTCTGTATTCTTGGCTTCTATAAGATAAAATCTGCTGCTGGGTTGTCAGTTGCTTCGGAAGCAAAAAGCAATAGTGGTAACGATCAAGGATGTCGAATCGGTTTCTGGCATATTCGTCCTGATTCTCTTAATTTAAATTGTGAGTGTAAGTATTATTAAATCAATTTCGGAAAAGTATTATTTGCTTTTTTCTCCTTTACTTAATTCAATTTATTAAAGCAGTTTAAATACTTAACATATGCTATTTTGTATGTTTTAAAAATATTTTTCACTCATGTTTAGGTACAAATATTTTTTTAGGAAAATTATTTTAGTGAAAAATATCGTACCTTTTTCGAGCTTTGAGTTATAAAATATTCATATTGTTTAGTGATTTTTATGTCAGGTGTATTTAGACAAAGAAAGGCTCACTGCATTATGTGATCTTTTACCTATGTAATATTTAAATTTTTAGTGATTTAATTCAGAATTGTATTTGCTAAGCGTATCCATCTGCAGCAATAAATTTGCAAATTATCGTTCAACAGTACATTTGGTATTTACTATTCAAAAAAATATTCTTAGGAGGGAAAATGTACTGTTTTATGGTGCGAAGATTAAAATTATTTCTATACACACAAACACACAATTTTTACCGTCATATTGCTTTGTAACATAAATATACACCTCATAATTTGCGATTCAAAATTCGACTGTTTCGTAAATATCGTACCTTTTCGGGTTTTTAAGTAATACAATATTCATTTTTTTGTGATTTTGTATTTCAATTGTATTGTAATAAAAAAAGGTTTCAGTGTAATTTGTGATTTTTTACCTGTGTAATATTTAAATTTAGAGTGATTTTGCTCAGAATTGTATTTTCTAAACGTACCTCTCTGTATTCATAAGTTTTCAAATTATTCTAATTAACTAAAATTTTACATTTTTTGTTGATTTTTTGTTTCTAGGAAACTTAGGAAATTTTTGCTCGATTGTTTTCATATTTTTACCTCAAATTCATATTTATATAAAGTTGATCTCTATAACGGTAATAAAGTTTTTCGTTTCTATTGAAACATTGTAGTTTAACCCATACCTTAGTCACAGCAACGCGTAGCCGGGTCAGCTAGTTAAATATAATTTTCTTCTGTGTTTTACTGTATTTAAAATTGTGTACAGCTTAAGCAACGATATTTTATGTAATAAAATTGTAAAATAAAAATTTACAACAAAATTATTTTATGCCGAAGCGGCCGAATCACACCTCATGCTTCGGCGTAGACGAAGCTCCGGTTCATGTCTACGTAAATTGTTAATTACAGAAATTTTATTATTTTATAATAGCATTTTTTTCCGATACACCACAAAATATTAGTTTTAAATGCTCATATTTGGTCCAGTAGTCCCAAAAGTTTAAGCTTCTTTCCAATGTACTTGGAAAGAGAGACCCTACTTCCATGTGCCAACAATAAATCTTTGCTTGGTACAAAAAAGGATCCATAATAATCCATACTCCAAACACCTTATCGTTCTCCCTACTGCACTTTAACTTCCGATTCCGTAAGGGCACCAGAATTAGTTTTTTTTTTTTTTTGGCGGGAGGGGGGGGGGGGGTAGGGTCTATAGCGGGACCTAGCAGAGAGATTTATGCTAGCAGAATTTTTTGAAGGTGAAAAAGAACCCGGTGAACAATTAATAAAGGTACAAACCTAGCAAAAGTAATTAAGACAGAGTAGTGAGGTTTACACAACACACCTAATACATAATACTACACAATTTCAAAAGTTTACTTAATTATTATTCAGTCAAATATTATAATTAAATAATAATTATTCAGTCAAATTTCATTTCAAAAAATAAATACACCAAAAGATTGGATTAATTTAAATTGGTAAAATATCTAACTTAGAGTCAAAGAAGAAAACAGGACCATCACCAGGGGTGCTTCAATCTTAACCTATTTTTCAAAAAAAAAAAAAAAAAAAGGCCACAAACTTGATTTTAATGATAGGCTAAAAGGATGGGGCTACTTTGCAATGATAGAAGTTTAAAGAAAAGGGAGGGATAAAATAAACAAGTAGATAAAAATAAAAAAATGAAAAATAAAAAAAAAAATCGGCCTTTAATTTCGAAGAATTTTCGTAGGAGAATCAGCGAATTTTTCCTTAGAACAAGATCGATCAAAATTGAGATAATGGCTCAAAATGCCAATAAAAAAATCTGGGCAAGGGACCCGAACATTCCGCATGCCTAACATTATCAAAAATCGCCTAAAATTCGCAATTTTGGAATGATTTTGAATGAAAATACGGGGGAGAGCTACGAAACCTCGTCCCTTCCCCAAAGGCATGAAATTTTATGTACAATATTCCGGTTTATAGAGTTCAATTAAAAAAAAAAAAAAAAAAAAACGTTAAAGAGCCCATTAAATCCCGTTCGTTTTGAAATTACCGAAAATCGTTTAAAATTGTATGTTAAAGACTTCAATATCTATAATCGAAAAAACGACAGAATAATGCTTCTTTCCCTCATCTTACCAGAAATGGAATACAACGGGTAAATTTTGACTTCGAAACATTTACAGAGAAGGGCGCCAAAACGTCCTTTTTATTATTAAACTTCTCCGAAATTCGTATGGAATTGCGTTTTTGAACTTCGATTTCGAAAAACTCCCAGCAGAATCCCGAACTCCACCCTTTTTTCTAACGACAATATAGAAGGCATACAATTGCATTTTAAGGAGTTTTATCCCAAAAAAATTCCGGTTGAGAGCCCAGACCCACTCACCTTTCATTAAAATCGAAGATTGTTTAAAATTACGTATTTGGAACTCTACGCTTAAGAAATTGCTTGAAGAGTCCCTGATCTATTCCCCCTACATTACCAATGACAGTTCACAATCACATAGTTAAAACTTCAATGTCAAAAAATGTCCGTGTATAAGGTGTGCGAACCTTCCCTCCTGCGAACATCATCAAAGAACGCAATTTTTTTTTAGACCTTCGATTTAAAAAAAATTTCGGAACAAGCGTTCCAAAACTCATCCCCCCCTCTAATGTCATCAAAGGAGGCCTACAACTGCGTTTTTAGGCGTGTCAATTTTGAAAAATTTCTGAGGGGGAGAATCCTCGACAAACTTTTCTGTCTTAAACGTCATGGAAGATCTTCTCAAAATTGATTTTTAAAATTTTCAAAATCTGTCCGGAAAAATAGTGATTGACCCATTCCGATTAACGCTGCGTATAACTATTACGCTTTGCAGTCGCGTTTTATAAATCAAATCTAAACTAACTTTTCCAATCCCCCCCCCCTCTAAACTTTTCTTTTTTCTCAACATCACCAAAATGTAGTCTAAAAATCGTGTTTTTTTAACCACTGTACTGAGAAGGAATTTTTCTAGCGATTACAACAGGCCCGTTACGTTTACTTTTACAGTTAAACTCATGTTGTTTATTATTATTTTTCTCCTCAGGTAACGAATTCTCTTGATTTCTGTGATTAGGGTCACCTGGGGTAATTCCTGGTCAAAAAGCATTAACATCCAATTATCACAAAATCTATCTAAGTTAGAGTTACAAATTTTGGTATGGAGGAAGCACATTGGGATGTCCATCGAATAAAATATTCATGCTATCAACAATACATAATGAACTTGAGTAATTGTCGTTAATTAGTGACCAGGAATTACCCCAGAGATGGGGTAATTCCTGGCCACTTACGGGGCAATTATTGGTCACTCAAATGATTGATGAAAATGCATACATTTTGTAAGCACATTATTAATACAAGTTATTAAACTAATTAGATAAAGAATTTATTTATATATATAGCTAATTAAACACTGTATTTAGTTTTTTTAAGGAAGAATGCAATTGTTTTCAACATAATAGCTTTACTTAATAAAACTTAGCCAAAATACTTTTTATACACTTTGTATGCAATAGCTACAGCTTTTATATCTGTTGTGAATGAATCTTCACCTACCAAATAAATAGGTCCATAAAAAATATGGTGCACATGCACCATACACACTGAGCACATGCTTCTGTCTGTTATGAACAGGTTAAGGTGAACAGTTAAGTGAATAGTACAATGCAGTTACAATTAAGCATTTTTCTTAGTATAATTAAGAATAATTATTAAAACTTATAAAATAATTGGATGAAATTTAACAAAGAAAAATTCAGTATATTGTATACTTATCATTAACAGATAAGAATGTTACATTGCGGTTACAGTTAACTTTGCAGTTAAGGCTCACAGAGTTACATATAGTTTAAATCAATAACATATGTCAATAATAGGTGAAATAATAATCCATAAATATTAAAAAAAGGACTGACCAGGAATTACCCCACTGACCAAGAATTACCCCAGTAGCCAGGGGCATTATTTGGAGCCTTCCTGCAAATTATTCAAAACAATAATGGTAAATCCAAAACTATTTTTCAGTAACTGACATGGTACCTAATTCAACCAAAAAAACGAAAAAGAAAAATATTCAGAAGTTTGAGTTTGATTACGATCTTTGTACAAATGTATCAAAACTAAGGCCAATCTTGTTTTACGAAATTTAACAAGCGATTTTAAAAAGATTTTTTTTTCAAACTAAATACACAGTCAACTCATAATTAAGTGATGAATTGCAATGAAGATAGTTCAGAGTACCTCTGTGATTTTTTTCATTTTGCTGAAGGATTATTAAGACATAAAAAGGACTGTGTCCAGGAATTACCCCAGAAACTTGCTGACCAGGAATTGCCCCGGGTGACCCTATATTCTATTATTGGTCCCCTTCTTAACCTGAAGCTGTACCCTATCTCTCTCTATAATCATGCGTGTGTGTGTGTGTGTGTGTGTGTGTGTGTTTTAAAACACTAATGGGCCGTTCAAACTCATCCCCCTTCCACTCCCCCCCCCCCCCCCAGTTTCTTGCGTTTGCCAAAAAAATTATCGACTAATATGGTTCTTAGGAAGGGGCCCCAAAATACGATTTTGCGGGAGGGGGGGGCCTGAAAATTTGAAGTTTCGCCACTGGTGGGACAAAAGTAAAAATAAAATATTTTCAAATGAATGAATAAATGAACGATTTCATGAACAAATGAATAACTCACTCATGTGCTGGTTCGTTCCAAGTTATTAAATTCCAAGACAAATTTAATTCCAAGATTAATTTAATTCCAAAAAAATTTAAATCCAAGACAGTACTGAATTTAAAAGATGAAAATGTAGTCGAATTGTAACGTCAGTCACCGTGGAATGGTCCTAAATGTACGTAATTTAATGTAACTTATTTATATATACAGTCAAACCTGCCGTTCTAGAACTTCACGGGACGGAGGAAAAATTCGAGATACGGAGGTTTCGAGATACAGAGGTTGTGATAAAATTTACAAAATATAATCAATTGGAACGAAGTTAAATGCTTAATAAATTGTTTTGCATTAACCCATTAATGCCTGACATTTTTTTCCCAAAGATATTTTGTATACTGGTTAGAAACAGTGTTTAATGGACAGGAAAAATAATTAAAAAAATATCATGTAAAAAATAATTTTTTTATTAAGGAAAGAAAAATCGTCCCTTTAAAGTTACGATAGACCCCAGAGGGTACATACTTTTTTTACTAAATTTTTTTCTGCCTACGATATAATATTTAAAAAGACATTTTATAAGAAGAAATAAAATCAGCAATTAACATAAATTGTGAAGCTGGAATAACTTTGAAAACTTAGCTTTTTTTCTTGAGATTGTGAACGATGTAATTTTTGATAAAGATCATATTAAAACTGCTACAGAACACACTTTACAATGGTTATGTGTTGCAATCTGTTAATAACGAATTGAAACAATACCAAGGTACTAATTGAACACTATTATTTGGTTGAAATGTTCATTTTGGGGAAATTCAGACCCTTTTTTGGATCCTTCCTAAAGAGGAACGCTAGGCATTAATGGGTTAATATTGCAGAATATTTTACTGTACGACATGGTGTACGTTCACGTTTTACTAATTGTGATGACTATATCGGTAGCAAGTTAATGCATACCTTTAAGTGCGAACATAGTCTTTGAATGATTGGGCAGAAGATGATTTTTGTCTCCAAGTTATACCATTGATAAAGGTGGTTGGAGATGAAATTCAAAAATGAGAGTCGTCAAAATTCGAAACATAGAGGTTTTCGGAAAAAACATTCGGGATAAATATGAAAAAAAAATATATTAAATTTATGATGTAAAAGCAAGGAAATTGAGAAATTTCGCCATAGAGTGGTTTTCGAGGTAAGCAGGTTCGAGATAAACAGTTTCGACTGCGTATATATATATATATATATGTATATATATATATATATATAAATATATATATATATACCATTATTTTTATTAAATATAATTTTCTTCTATGTTTTATTATCAAAATAATTGTGCAATGTGTACTGTTTAAAGGACAATCATTTGTGTCATTATGAGTGCAAAATGACAATTTACAACATAAATTATTATAGGCTGAAGCAGCCGAGTCAAACCTTATGCTTCGACCAAGCCGAAGCTTAACACAATCTCTGGTAGTGATTGATATACGAAAGAAAAGAAGTTAAAGAATTAGTGAGAGAATAAGAAAATAAGTGAATTAAATGGATGAAAAAATATAAATGAGTAAATTTGCAAAGAAATACTTAAATGAATTAATTAATAATTAAATAAGTAAACGAATTGAACTATTTCACTTTGCTCCTCACGTACCTAGCAAATTATGTGA
>JAXGGA010017790.1:0-23472 GCA_038373865.1 Uloborus plumipes | reverse complement strand
CAAAAAACATTAATATAACGTAATGTCTTATTTTTGTCAAAAAAAAAAAAAAAAAAAAAACAATGCTATTTCTTTAATTCTGTGTCAAGAAAATCTTATCGCTTACAAATAATTTTATAAAAAATTGAGTTAAAACGAAGCAAATATTTTAAGTCATAACACTAAAACATTTAACGAATTTATTACGAATTTGATTTTGATAATTAATGCATAAAAAATTAAACTCCCAATGCATAAAGCAAATTATTAAACGATGCACAATAACTATGAATGCTTCCGAATCATCATCTTCCGAATGACGTCATTAACAATAAGCACGTATGAATTTTCTCTCACTTCTTGTTTAAATATTTTTATTCTTGGAAGATACAAACACATATTTTTCAGTAAGTGCAGTCAACTTAAGAGAATGTTTTTTTTTAAGATTTCCTTTAAGAGTTTTTCTTACAAAATTTCAAAATAGTGTTTTATTATTTCTTATTAAAGTATTTAATTTTGAATTTTGTAAAGAAGAATTCTAGTTTTTTATGAGATAATTCACACAAATATAAAATAAATAACCAAAGAGTAATTTTATGCATGTTAGGGCAGCCTTTGAAAATCTTCAGAGGAGACTAGTTTTTAATTTTTTTTCTCATGTTTCTAAGTTAATAATGACTTTATGTCTAATCTCAAATTCAGATAGCAAACATCGGACCCATAGCTTATGGTTTGTGTCATCATTGGTGGCCGAAATACGTCACTGAAGAAGCAGCCAATCATCTGCAATTGGCAGTTGGTGCTCTATCCACATTGCTTGTGATTTTTATGTGGACTTGGACTGTAAGTGGCATCAGCATCGCATTCTTCCTACTGTCCTTTGGCCTGTCTCTCGTGGACTGCACTTCCTCCGTTACCTTTTTACCGTACATGGCTAATTTTAGGTAATATATTCTAAATATTACGTAAAATGTTTATTTCGTATTTCCTCTTGTGAAACCCATGTTAGGGGCAAGAACTTCTAATAATTCTTCCTTTTGTGAACATATTAATCGCCTTTCTCTACACTGCCTCTACCTTTTTTAGAGCTTCTGTAAATCAAAATGAGCTCATTGATTTTTTGAAATGTTAGCCAACAATAAATAAGGTAACTTTTAATGAGCTTTCAGTTGCATATTGTGTGAATTTATACGCTGTTAAAACTACGGGTGCCGCAGGGGTGCCAATAAGACAGCTGAGTTGGAAGCAAGGTGCCATAGCGAATTTGAAATGCTTTTTCCGTACCAAAAGGGCTCTCAGAGGGTGCTTAATGCTTACGCTGCAGCGCCATTGGCACCCCTTTAGGCTTGTGCATGCTCAGTGAGACATCTGAAAGGCACCCCTGATAGCCTGCGTCTGCGCATTGCGACTCCAAGCTCTCATCATCATCATCAACCATTTGAATGACGGACATCTTGTTTACGTCGACACGGCAGAATTCTCGGTACAGTGTTTTCAGTCTTGGATTTCACCTTGAGTTTATTACAAAAATGGATTAATTCTTCATTTTAATCTTCGTATTCTCACGTAAGTACATGCATTTAATCATAGCTCTAAGATTTTCCAACATATTCACAAAATGTTCTGACGGAAATTTATCTCTTTATTGATAGAATAATACAACTGAATATATTTGATTGTTTTTGAAAGGGATCCATGAAGTACTTTCCCTCTTAATTTCCGGTACAGACAATGCTGTAGAAAATGCCAATAGCATTTTAAAACTACTGAGTTGAATCCAAGTCATGAATTCTTTTAAAATATGTTGTGAAGTCTGAGCTGTGAGAAAATGCCTTAAATTACAAGTTTCGATCATTTTCAAATCGGAATTCAAGGTGAAAATGTACCAAGACTTCGTGAATAAAAACAATAAATAAAAGTAAACATAATTGGAAAACAAAAACGCACACAGCACAGGGGGGATCTGCAATAGTGAACAGTGAGGGTGCTATTATGCTCTCCTATACGGTTCCATTTTTCACCCGCGTTGCTTGTTGAATTGAGGGTGCCAGTTTTTCACCAAAGCCAAGGGTGAAATCTCGGCTTCCCATTGGGTGCCGTTGGTGCTACAAGCGTTTCACCCCGAAAAGGTGCCAATCGCAACCAGTAGTTTTAGCAGTGGATGTCAACCATCTAGTGCAGTGTTTCTCAACCGTGGTCGGTAGAATAATGACAGTTGTCTATGAAATTATTCGCAGTTTCAATAAAATCTAGGAGGCGTTGTAGTCTCCGACCAATGACTTCTGAAAGTGGTAAACTTAACCTG
This sequence comes from Uloborus plumipes, assembly GCA_038373865.1. Taxonomy (NCBI): domain Eukaryota; kingdom Metazoa; phylum Arthropoda; class Arachnida; order Araneae; family Uloboridae; genus Uloborus; species Uloborus plumipes. The sequence goes on along the minus strand of JAXGGA010017790.1, from coordinate 21,188 downwards.
TTCAATAAGACATCTGCTTCGTCTGCCCAAAATGGCACTGTTTTGCCTCTTTGGCTGATGTCTTAAATCACTGCAAAGTGGTGTGTTCAAGCTTTAGAATTTGCGAATAGTATTGCATATTTTTGTTATCCTTCGTGACTAAACGGTCGTGATTGTCTGTGATCTTGGTTTATAAATGTTGACCGCAGATGATTTCGGACTTCAACTGCGAAACGCATCCTGAGGAGAGCCCTAAACCTCCCTTTTACTAACATTAAAGACAGTTTAAAACTGCCTTTCTGAACTCCAATGTAGAAAATTTACCAGTGGTGAGTCCCTCAAGGGAGGGGCGATCGTCCCCATCCCTTGTATCTGCCCTCTGGTCGTGGGTTCGGTTTTCACTGGCCCACTGGGTGTGATTTCCTCTCTTTGCGCAATCAATCTTTCTTGTGCTACCTAGTCTGCAAATAAACTTTCTAAAAATATTTGTAGTTTTAAAAACGGAATCTTAGGCGAGGAGCATAATATACAAATTTTTTTTGAACCGCGTTAATGAATACCCTGCTCCTTCATCTGTAACGATTCTTCAGTTACTCCCTTCCAATATTATACAGGTATTACATTAATCCTGTATTAATGTATATTAAAACAAAAGCACGCTTCGAACTAGTGTGCATTGAGGCTTTGACTATTTCAAGTTTCAGAAATTATTCTTCATAACTCTCATTTTACAGGGCCTGTTATTTAACGCCTTATTTAGTCGGAGAGGGACTGAGTGGCTTGCTTCCGAGTTTGGTCGCAATGGCTCAAGGTATTGAAGACCCCACCTGCGTGAATGAAACTAGAATTACTTATTCTGTAGAGACGGGTCAGAATGTCACTTCGTTCGAGATAGTTCCTCATGTCAACGAGCCGAGATTTTCGCCAGAATGGTTCTTTGGCTTCCTTTTGGCATTGGTGATTGTGAGTTGGCTTTCATTCATCGCTTTGGACAAAATGGCTCTGTGCCGAGCGGAAAGGGTTAGTGAATGTTTTATGTTTTAACTCTGATAAATATGCTTTTAATGATTAGAATACAGCACCTTTTAGGCCGGAAAAATCGTTCTCTTTGAAAAATTTGAAGTACTTTAGTCGGCCATTTGCAGATCTAGGGCATAGGCATTCTTTTAAATGGCAGTAATGTCGGAAAATAGCCATAACTACTTGAGAATTTTCAACTGCTCCAGTGCAAAAGGGTGAAATCTGTATCAGCAAGCAGCAGCAACAACACTGTTTTCCACGGTTTAACCACGTGGCAAATCGAACGAAATTGTTTTTACCCCTCCTTTTCAACTTGCTTACATGGAACTGGATTTTTTTTTGTCTTTTCTTTTAAAATACTTTTCTAATTAAACTGGATTGATTATAACTAACATTCTGCAGCAGTTGTTTTCTCTCACAGATTTCTCAATTGTACTTTACCTTCTGTTTCTCTCAAAAATTTCTTATTACAATTTTAAATGTAAAAGATCTTCATTCTTATAATTCTATGTCCAAAACCTTTTTCCTTATTTTAAGGTTTCATCAACTGAAGGGAAAGTTTCTCAAGATCATGAGCAAGAGTTGGAATCGCTGAACAAGTTGCAAAAGAACGATGTATCCTTTAAGAACGGTGATGTAATCGTTCGAAATGTATCACATTCTCAACTTCTGTATTATTACCTGCTATTTCTGCAAGGCTGGGCTTCAGTTGCTACATTTGGCATCTTTCCAGCGCTACAAGTAAGCTTTCAATAATTAAACTGAAGCTGTAAGCACATAACCATTTAATTTAAATAACATTTGGAAAAAGAGAAGAATTAATTTAATAATACCCACTTTGTTCAAACAATATTACCTGCAGTTTAATGGCTGACTGACGTGTTTAAAAAATGTTAGCAAATATTATACTTTTAAAACGAATGCATTTATTGCAAACTAGCGGAACCCGCACGGCTTTGCCCGTGGAATAAAATTAAAAGGTCATTTGTAAATCATTGATATCACAGAAAGAATACGCAATTTTGGTTATAATTTCAAGTATAATTTCTTAAAAGTATGACATAAAAAAGAGCCAAAAGAGAAAATAAGATCAGTTTTGTAGTTAATTTCCCTTGATAAAATAATTCATTTCATCTTTATTTTCCAATTTTATTCTCGAGCTTAACCATTTTAGGATCGTTTGACTTGCTCTAGGTAAGCCTTGAACTTCGGGATTCTAAAAGCAATTATTACAGCTCTTCTAATGCTCGTAGAAACTTCGAACTGATATCATTTTTAGCAGAAAATTTTTAGCTTTCGAATGAAATAAAATTTGAAAATGTATATCAAATATTTCTTCTCTATTTCATCACATTTTTGAGAAAAATGAGCTTTGACTTTGAATAGAAAAATAACAAAATCGAATTTTCGAATAAACGCTTCGAGACGCACACTCCCATGCTACAAACTAATTTTTGCCAAATTTTATGAAAATCGACTGTACAGTTTTATCGATACGTGTGTCACAGACAGAAAGAAGGAAAGAAAGAGAAAGAAAGACAGTCCCACCTTCAGCTTTATTATTAGTAGAGAAAGTGATACATGGATGCAAAGAGAAACATACCGATTTCCAGTTGCAAGTGTTGGATGCGTGATTTTTCGGTTTCACGACGGAGGTCAAATGTGTTCTCCAGTTCGTTTCACAAACCATTGAAGCTTGACTACGGAGAGATGGCGGTGCTCCATTTTGTAATAGGTAAGTTCAGCGAGATTACGTGTGCAGTAAAAACTTGACTGTCTGCATGTCTCACTGACCCTAGCTATTTAATGGCGGATTTACCATGTCGCAACTGCGAGGGGCCCCCACGATCCTATTGCGAGGGCCCCGAGGCGGGTTCAAAAATGCATATTATAAATGTTTTACATATTTCTGTGACTGACAAATAGGGCTGAGAGCCAAGGCAGGCCTCTAGTGAGTTAGATCGCCCGGCCTCCTCCCCACAAAACTTGCTGAATTTCCAAATGGGCTGACATGGCCGCTCGCTGGCCCAGCTGACAAAGGGGCCCCTGAAAAGGCACTGAGACGGGCCCGAAAGCCAGTAAGTCCGCCTTTGTGCCTATTACAATATAAAGTAATCCGTTTCCGCTTCCAGTTTACTTTTCATCTCTCTGTCTGTGGTTAAGCATACAAAAACTTCTAGATGTGTGCAGCATTATAAAATATTGACAGGGTGATGTGAAATAAAGTGTGGCACGAACTCGATCACAGATTATATGTTGTCGTGAATCAAAAGGCTCCAACGTTGCGCTTTTGTGAAATTGAAGTTTATTGAGAAAAAAACAAAGAAAACTTGGTACACATTTTTCTTTAAAATAATGTATTGATTTTTGAAATGTGAGCAGTAGTTTCAAAAGCATGAATTTTTGAAATCGGGTCCAACACTTGCGTTTACCCAATACTAAAATAAATTATACTTTTGGCGTTGGTTAAATAACGGAATCAGTAAAAAAAAACACAACACACACAAATGCTTTGAATTTTTATTGCTCTTTACTCAAACTTCAATTATTTAACTGTATGTGTATATGCTTCAAATATGAAATTATTTCTATAGTCAAATCATCAATTTGAATCTAATTATCAATTTCTTGCATAAAATAGTGCCACTTTTTAACTGGGAGAAAAAATAGTTTCTCTTACACTCTCATAAAATATTATTGTTAGTATTATTTAATACAAACGTATTTAAGGGCTTGGGCTTTATGACTTAGTATGACCCAGCTCCAAAGGGATGGGTACATTTTTCAGGAAGTCGTTTCAAGGAACATGTATTCCGCCACATGTTTTCTTACGAGAAACTATATTTTTTCCTTAAGAGGCCTTCCGCAAATGATGTCACTCTTTAAGAGAGGATGGGGTTCATAGAAATGAGACAGTATGTAACAAGGGGGGAGGAGTAGCAGAAATCACACTTTTTTTCAATAAAAATATGCTTATGAAAACTAGCGTGACGTGTCACATACAGAGGGAAGAGGTAAGTTGAAGTATGACACTTGAGTATATATAGTATAGCTGTATAGTTTTACACGTGACGAAAAAGCAATCTTAAAAATAACTGTTCCGCCATTTTTTAGTCTTACAGTTGTTTGCCTTATGGGGACGGACCTTTCCACCTGACAGTCACGCTGTGTGGCGTGGCCTATCCGGCGGCCTGTCTCTTCGCCATGTTCGTTGAGACGAGGAGAGTCAGCTGGATCTCGTGGATGTCTCTCGCGGCGACCCTCGTCTCGCTGTACGCCCTAACTACCGCTGTTCTATCTCCTCATCCACCTCTTCATCACACATTAACTGGCGCCATTCTGATCGTAAGTACAGTCGTACAGTCAGCTGGTATCTGGCTGATTTACCTTGCCTCAGATGACGTAATTGCAAGGGGCTCCCAAGGGGACCCCGTAGCAGATCCAAAAAGCCTCATGATTTTGTTTTTACGTAGTTCTGATCAGCTTTAAGGATCCTTTCTCCCCCCTCCCAATAAGCCAGATTTACTCATTTGGGGGCCCGTCGTAATGCATTTTTTAGCAAGCCTTTGTATGAAGGTAATTTTTTTTCATGTGCAGTTTTGGATACTATTCGGGGCTCTTGATTGCGATAAGGTAAATTCTTCACTGCACAAAACGAATTGCGGCTTGCCCCTGCAAATCCACTACGAGCTACAACAGTACTGATTGAGTATTCACTCCTATTTGTAAATAGATTTTCACCGAAGACACAGGGGATTTCGAAATTGTATGAACTGCAATATCATCGCTTGTAGAGGTACTCAGTTCTCTCCACAGCTCAGCTTGTCACTAAATAGTGGTTTCCATGCTTAATCGCGCATTGAAAACCTTTTATCTAGTATTTAGCTCAAATGCTTTTTTTCATATTTGTATGATGCTGGGTTAATTCATCTTTCAAAACATAGATGTTTAATTTGATTTATTCACACAAACTGAGGTCTTTTGCTATTCTCTCTAAGAGAAACTTACACATCCAACAATCCACAACGATATGATATTTTTTATTAGCATTACAATACCCCACATGAAAGATTTATAACACATAAAATGAAGTCAGAACACCCATGAGCAAGACGCGACTCGAACCCGAGACCGCGACTTAGAAAGCGAACTCTCAACCACAGCACCAGCGGGGCCCCTGCTATTATCCCATTTGATTTACTACAAAATAATATTCCATTTGGAAGTATTGGATAACTGTAACTGTAGCCATATAAAAGCAATGGATTAACAAAAGATAATGACTGTTATAGGAACAAAAACACCGAAACATCAGCAAAGAGATAACTCTAAAAGACCAACTCTTCCCTTTCAATTGTAACTTCATCATTCTTTAATGATATTGTGTAAACAGTAAATCTCTTTATTTTTGACAGGTGCTATGTTGGGTCACTTTCATGTTCACCTTCTCCTACATCAAGACAATGGTAACCATCTTGCTTGAAGAGTTCTGGGGCCACAGAGCACTGTTTTGGTGTGGCGCTGTTACGCAGGCCGGGGCTGCTGCCGGAGCACTTCTCATGTTTTTACTGGTCAATGTGTTTCACCTTTTTGAAGACGAAAACATGTGCCTCATCTGAAGTTGATACAAGATGAAAGAGCTTGATGACTGTTTCGGTGAAGCGACTTGGGGTACATAGATTCACTGCCAAATATATGTGATACTTCTGATCTAATATAGGCTACGATTAAAGTGTAAAATAATTCTAGACCAAGGTATTGTTTACGTGTAATCCTCACAGAGCTATATTTCTGTTAATCATGTGGCGCATCCTTTTACAAAGTGCTGTATTTATTTATTTATGAAATGTGTTAAAAAAAGGGGCATTTGTTATAAATAAAAAATCCCCCCCCCCTCCTGAAATCTGGGTAGATTGTAATTTTTAATTATTTTCTCTTAATGTATTAGCAAAATTTAATGGTGTTACTGCAGTCAGTAAAATTGTTGAAGCATCTTAACGTAAGAAAGGCCAGGCTGAGTTTCATAATGTACGCTTAAAATTTCAAGCAAATGTTAAAGCAGATTAATTGTTGTAATTTGCAATAGATTAAAATAATACTGCAGTTGCCGTTCAAAACCCAAATACACTGGCGGAAAAAAAATCCCAACACCAAGAAAAAATTACTGCAGAGTAATGAAATTTGGGTAATGCACTTGTCTAGTTGACATGTTTAATTGATTAAATGTAAAAGATCACTGGCTAATTTAAGCTTAAGAAAATACTGTGCAAATGTGAAATTATGTAAATTTAATAGAGGGTGTAACCTCCAGCATATTGAAGGCAAGCCTGAAAGCGTGCATGCATTATGTCATACAGGTGCCGAATATCACTTTGTGGCATGGAGTGCCATGCTTGTTGCACTTGTTGTGTCAATATTAGGACCGTCATTACTGACTGTGGACGATGCTCGAGGTGCCGTCCAATGATACCCCATACGTTATCAATTGGAGACAGACCTGGTGATTTTTCAGGTCATGGTAACATGTCAGCACTCTGTAGAGCACATTAGTTACAGCAGCGATGTGAGGGCGAGCGTTATCCTGTTGGAAAACTCCCCCTTGAATGCTACTTATGAAGGTCTGTACTACTGGTTATATTACCAGACTGACAACAAATTTTCAGTCAGTGAGTTTGGGATAACCACAAGAGTGCCCATGCTGTTGTTGGAAATTGCTCCAGAGACCATGACTCCAGGTGTGGATCCCGTGTGTCTAGGCCGTAGACCGCTTGGATGCAGGCAGTTCGCTGGCCTCCTTCTGACCAATATACAGCCATCACTGGCACTAAGGCAGAATCTGTTTTCATCAAAAATTACAACCAATCTCCACTCCGACCTCCAGTGAGCTCCGTCTTTGCACCACTGCCGTCGGAAACGGCAATGGTTTGCAGTCAATAGAATACCGGCTATAGGATGCCTGGCTCGGAGCTGTGCTTGAAGTAAACAGTTTCTTACCGTTCCTTGGGTCACGACCGTACCAACTACAGAACGAATGTCAGCCGTAGATGCAGTACGGTGCGCCACAGTCGTACGCAAGATTCGGCGATCTTCCTTCTCAGTCGTGCCGCGTGGCAGCTCGGAACTCGATCTTCTTGAGGTAGTACCATCCCTTGACTATAGCTTCCAATAATCATGCATGGTGGAAACATTCCACCCCAAGTCTTTCTGCAATATTGCGAAATGAAAATCCACCTTCTCGTAGCCAAATTGTACGACCTCGTTTAAAATCGGTGAGCAGTTGATAATGGCTTCTTCGTCTTCTTAAAGGCATTCCTGACTAACATGAACGCAATTCGTCAAATTTCACGGAGAAATAATACTCACGAGCTTCACAACACGCTTTTAAAACAAGCCTTATTTGCATGTTCTGAGTGACGCCAGCTGCGCCACACTTATGCGCGGAGCTCGAAATTTCAATCGATGTCATCTTTCAGTTGTATAAACACGCCTACCAAATTTCGTTTATCTAGCACAAGTCTTTCTTGGTGTTGGGATTTTATTTTCCGCCAGTGTATAATATTTGATAAGCATTCATACGAATTCGGAACAGAATTTATAGAAAGGGGAAATAAGTTACTCAATAACAAGAGTTTGGGACAAATGCGGAAGTCAAATCGATGACCACCGCGCTATTAGCACAACGCTTTAACTGTCAGAACTAGCGGGTCTCCGTTGCGAGATGCTATAGATTAATGCGGGGAGTAATAAAATAACAAAATAACTAGAATATTGTGAAGAACAGTCAAAATGATAGTTGTCTGTTTATTTTTTGGCGAAAACTGTAAAAATTATCTTTCAAATGGCGCCTTCGTTATATTTGTTTTTTGTTTCTGAAACCACTCGTGAATCCAAGCCCGAGTAGACACATCTACCCGATTTAAGGCGGAATAAGTACTTATTACGTTTTAACGAGCACCATTAAGCTGAAAGTCCGATTTAGCTCAGAATCCTCTGTTCTTTTGAACCAGACCAAGGGTCTAGCCAACCCTTGGTCTAGTACCCCCAGAGGTATCGTTTCACTTGGAGGACTTTGTGACCATGACCCTTATTTTACTTCACCCAGCCACCATTAGTAACAACGGTGGTTCTTTGATCGAATAGGTTTGAACGCGGGACCCTCCGTTTACGAGTTCGACGCCTTACCGTTCGGGCTACCATGGCCCGTCTTAGTACTGAAGTATCAAGGACGCTATGGCGTTATGGCCACAGAAAAATACCCATGTGAAATAATATGTATGAAATACATTATTTCTCATAAACGCATGCTTTTGCAGCTTTGTTATCGATTATACACACTGAATAATTTCAGTTGCTTTTCAATTTTGGAACCTTTTAAATTGACTTTTTTTTTTAAATCTGAACTCTAAGGGTATGCGGAGTTAAAATTAAATTTGTCATAACAGGGAAACGTTACAGCGTTAAGTTTGGAACTCACTGCTATAAATAATAAATGACAGCGAACATTAATCGAAAATTTTCTGATGACTTAAGATCTAACTCAGTAAGCATTTTTTTTCAAACTTAAGCGAACATACTTAGATGTCATCTCTACTAAAAATAAAAAACGAAGACGTAAAACACGCGTTGCAGATTCAAAGAGTCCATAAATATTCTCTTTACTCGACAATAAACTTTCTGCTTGTTTGAAACAATTGCTTTAATGCTCACATAAATTCATCTAAAACCGGCAACTACACGTTCCCCGAAATATTCTCTACTGGATTGGAACGATCGAATAGGTTGCATAATGCTCTTAAAAGAGTATTATTCGCGAATATTTTTGCCCGCAAGGAGTATAATCTCCGGATATATTTTAAATATCTTTATTCCTTTTAATGGCAACGTCAAAGCAGTTGCTCAGACTTTTGCTCAGATTTCTCCTCCGAGTAAATGGGATTTAAAATTCGGCAATTTCTGAAGATGCATTACTTGTCATTCTTCACTTGATAAAAAGATTTAGTGGTTATTACGCTCGTGAAATGCCGGATCGTTTTTCGAATAACGTTTTAAGAACTCGATGTTCTTGGAATATGCATTATAATAGCGGGAAACGGTCTAAAATGAATGTGGATTTTTTTTCAAATTTAAGGTTCTGAATGATATCTGCTTGCATGTTATCTTTATTGCATCATTTTTATTCATATTCCTAAGGCGTTGGAAGACAATGGTTTAAGTCATTTTCATTTGGTTACGTAAAATTCAAATCGTTATAAAAATATCAAAAAAGAAAAAGAAAAACCTGCGAAAATTTTAAGTTTTAGCGAAGGATTTGTATTCAAACACAGCTACATTTTTTTTTACAATGCATTGACTTTTATCAAACGTTATTCGTAATTTATTTTCAAGTAACTTTAAACAATTTACCCGGTTGTCGTGCATTTACGATAGGTTTACGGAAAGTAATATGCTATCCTACAACGCTAGAAAGCAGTAAGAGCACTAAAATACGAAGAAACTGTATTTTAGTGATTTCTAGCGCTGTAAGACAACATATTACATCGCTGTTCTGAAATAACAATAACGCTACTGTTAAAACTGAAATTTTGCAGGAGATCAAGAAGGAAAAAAAAAAGAAATACTGACTGAAAATAAATTAAGTGAATGAAAATAACGACAAAAGTGTGTGTGCAGTAGGATGGAAAGAAAAAAAATGAAACTTTGATAAAAGCTAAGTAATAGTGCAGAAAAGTTGCTTTTTATATAGATATTTTGTCATTCAAAAGCACTTTTACAACAAAAAATATCTTGAGGTTCCGCTTTTGCTTTGAAACTTACCATTATCGCGTCAAAATTAACAAAAGTTGCAACAATTTCATCAAAAATCAAAATTTGATTAAAGCTAAGTGGTAATACGGAAAAGTTGCCTCTTGTATATATTTTTCGTTATGTAAAACTATTTTTATGATAAAAATTATCTTGAGGGCCCACTCAATTCTTGAAATTGGCCATTATTGTATCAAAACTCATAAAAGTTGTAATGATTTCATCAAAAATCAAAAGTTTTCAAATATGATATAATAGCACTAAAAAGTTGACTTTTTGTGGAAATTGTATACCAAAAACAGGTATCTAAATTCCAAAACATATTAAAATCTAGCACAAATGACTTGAAATTAACCAATGTGGAGTGAAAACTGAGTAACATTACAATACTTCCGAGAAAAATGTAGGTAGAAGTTATTTCTTTAAAAATATTCGCTTTAATATAGATTAATTGTTATTTCTATGCCCAAAAACTCACTAGTGAAACCATTTCTGACATAACAAAAGATCACTCTCTGCTTAATTTATGAAATTTGCTCTATATTGTGAATTTTTGCATATGATCAATACAAATTTTTAACATAAGAGTACGAAATTATAATACAAATTTTCAACAGCACAGAAGTTTTACGCCAAAACTAAAGAAGTTACTAAATGAGTTCTCAAAATATTAAACCCTCAAACTATTATCTGAACACTAACAAACAAGACACAAAGTTCGACGAAAAAACAGGCCTGAAGATCAGTTTGATGACAGACAGTATTCAGCCTTTGTGTTAAATTTGTGGCATAAGTTTTCTTTATTCTATTCTAACTCTAATGAAAAATCCTTCTAAAAGCCTTATACTAAATAAAGATTCATTTGTTAACAAACAGAAACTGGTAAGAGATAGGATTTTTAAAGCATTGAGCTTTTTTGCATTGTCTGTCAACAATGACATCGTTACCAATCTTCTGAATAAATGCTTAGATTGATAGCTAATTTGTGAGATTTATAACTAATATATTCGGTAATTAAAGTCATGAAGGAAGCCTGGCTAGGACCACTCTTGACTAGGTTTCCTTCCGAATAAAAAAGTAATTTTCAAAATCGGTTCATCTGTTTAGACGGTACGGTGCCATAGACAGATACACATGTACACACACACACACAGACACGTCAGACTTATAACTCCCTTCCTTGTTGAGCCGGGGGTTAATGAGTGTCATACTTTTCCTTTACTTGATGTCTTATTTGCGAAACTGCATCTAGTGATAATATATAAGTTCCTACGTAATTAAATTAAGTAGTTCTGAAAAAGTTTGACCAGCTAGTAAAATCTTATTATCTTATAGTGAATTATTATCTTATTGTGAATTTTACCCCATCCCTTATTCCAGTAACCACTCAATAAATCTCGCTGCATTGTTACATAAATCCTCCTCTTCAGTAGTGCCAAGAGACGTGGTTTAAACTGCGTTCCTCTTACATCAAACATTATCCAAACCGAGGCCTTCCCCTTGTCTTATCTTGCGAGGAGAATTATTAGACTGTGAGAGAGAATTGGAGCAAACGCAAGTCGGAAATTCCATGCCTATCAAGTCCAACTGTCTTGGCCAAGTATTTTACTGTCTCCCGTTATTTACCGTTAGTCGAATTATCATTCCTGAGAATCTCTTTGATTTGGACAAGGTGGTAATTCAGGAAAAGTTACTATATAAGCCGTGGGTTCTCGGGAGGATTTATTCTTGCGCGCGACGTATTTTATGAGTACTTAGAATTTCTCTTAGGAAATACTTTAAGTGTCACAAATCAAAACAATGTTTATTGTCCTTTATTATGATTTGTTTTAAGTCACTTGGTGCTGTATGAATAGGACTTGTGACTCTTTAAATAAACGGAAGCGTACTTGTTGCGCTTATGTTGAATTGTAGAAAAATAGTTATTAGAAACTTTTCACTCTGTCAAAGTTATGACATTTATTATAAAATAAGTGCAAGTCTTGTCTTATTAACCTCTTGACATACAAAGACGAGTCTGACTCGTTATTTCATTTTAGGGGTCACTGTAGACTTTGACAGGCCTGACTCTTCAAACGTGACTTTTCAGTTGAGCAAAATTAAATAGTATTCTTCTGTTGCATCAAGTTCCATGTAACTTGTATGTCAAGGGGTTGAGGGCCGAAATTTGCTTTTGAAGCAAAATTGAAACTTAGTCCGTATTTTTGTTAGGATTGCACTCTCGTGTAAGGGCGTCAAGAAGTGTTCGAACGAGTCACATGAATAAAAGGTCGATTTGAAGTTGTATTAGGGGCAGCCTTATACCGTATCTTAAGTAGCTACATGTCCGCCATAGCCATCTTGGAGCTAAAAGTAGCTTTCTTCCTATGCCAGCTATGATGAAGCAGCTGGTTTTGCTTCTTGATTTTGGTGCTTTTTAATCATGGATTAACAAGAAGTTAATAAGAAACCACAATCAAGATGGAAAACACGCTACTAAAGCATAACAGGCGTAGGAAGAAAGTGGCATTTAGCACTAAGGTTTCGCACGTGTCGCTACTTAAGATACGATTTAGGGTTTTAGTATATTAGTGAATGATAGTTTGCGATTGGCAGCTATTGTCTGATCTTCTTAGATAAAACCTTCCGCGCATTTACGCATGCTGCAGATATTCTCTGATCTTACCAAAATAGGGGAATTAGGTAAGATAACAATAAGGGGAAGAATAGTAAAAGCATTTTGAACCGGTATCAAACAACGTGGAACGATGTTTGATACGGTACGCCCCCCCCCCCCCCAAATGCAAGTTTTACATTGAAAACTTTGGAAAGGTATTACTCACAATTCATCTACCCTTTTTTTTTTAAAAGGGAAACTGTTCGCGAGTGCTAGGCGCGGCTTTCATGAATTGACGGACGAGTATGAATGGCGACGGACAGTATGAATTGATACCGCCGTAGTTTTGAGTAGAGAAATGTTGCCTGCTCTTGCCAACATCATGCATACATTTTTGTATTGATTCTATGGAGAAAGAGGAAGAGGCCTTAAACTTAGGTGTTACTACACGTAGTGCAAAGCATCTTTTTTTTTCCTAAACAAAAAATAACGTGCAAAATGCATAAAGGAATATTAGAAACGAATATTTCAGAATGTTGTTGATACTAATGAGACGAAATTCGTATGCAGGCCTCAAATGACTACTGTGAAATGCTCATTAAATTTAGTCATGCAAAATTTTAAAAATAGCATTCATAAATCAAAAGCTGCATACAGGCCTAAAATGTATGGCAGTTAATTTGAATGGTTCTTCTGAATGGTTGTACAATGTTGTATCGAGTCCTGTTCTCCGGTCAGTACGGATGACCTTCGCCGGTAGCCGTGATTGACATCAGACGCCAGACTGTCTGAGCCCTAACCGTTTGGGGACATTCCTAGGACCTTTGTCGATCTATGGAGCGGTGCGCCGAAAAGGCTCGTGTTTCGTTTCAAGTGCTGATCGCTTGTGGGACGAGCAGACTTGGTGGAGACTTCTGTCCAGCCAGTCAAACGGGTATCCAATTTTTGCGTCGACCTTCGTGACACTGGACGATGCAATACAAAAAATGAATAAAATTTGCAGGAGCACGCCCCTTGCAGGAGCACGCAAAATTTGAGGAGAGCTCCCACTCAACTCGAGTTCGAGACTCGGTCGTGATAGTCGTGTTTTGCTGGACTCGGTACAGGCGTAGCGAGTGCGGACGAAAAATTCGGAACTTTGTTCCAGAGGCGCCGTGGCTGCGCCGAACGTTTCTCGACTCAACGAAGTCTTCTGTTTGAAGCAGCTGAATTTTTTTTGATACTGAACCTTTTTCCTCTATAGGCAGACTTGTACATATGCTCCTATATAAGCTATTTAGTCAAGATTGGAATTAATAAAAATCGATTTAATTAACAACAAGTTGCCGTTTGCGTATCAATTCATTAACGGAAGTTACGAACACGCCACAATGTACATGATATTTTTAGAAGCTATATTTGTGCCTCGCTTTGTCTGTTCTCAAGCTGCTCAGGTACGAGTTCATTTTTTTACTTCTTGCGATACATAGAAAAAAGTTTTACAAACAACAAAGCTTCTCGTATCAAATAATAATGATAAAGAAAAACATCAGTGGAGAAGAAAGACAACCACCATGTTACTCAGAGTGTTGATTGCAAAATTCACCTATGTAAGATCTTTGTTTATTTTCACAAAGGAAGGTTGACGGCCAGATTTTCGAAGAGAACAACACCTTAATAATCAGGAGGATTGAAAAGTTTAATTATAATACAGAGTTTAACAATTTTTATACTCATTTAAGTTTAACTTTGGAGCGCCAGAACTTTTTGGCCTTTGAGGTGTTGGACAAATCCGATTACGTGAATAAAACGGAGTGACAAGGTTATTGCTAAAATATTTTTGATCTGAAGGAAAACAAATGGAACTACAGTTAGGGCAAACTTAACCTGGCAGTGTTGTAATGCTGTGATTAGGATATGGGTTGCCTTCACAATGCTGTCAGGTTCGGTTTGCCCCAACTATAGTTGCAGACAGTTTGTTACGTCATTTGTAGTTAACAGAAAGCCTTATTTTAAACATCGTTGCTTGAAAATGTTACTTAATTTTTTTTAATTATTTTTTTTAAATAGTAGTTTCTCATTTGGGGACGATTTTTCAAAGGTAAATTCAATGTCTGACAATGAATCTTTAGTTTATTATTTTAAATTATAAAACCATATTTAGTGTGGCATTTGAAATATGATGAGTAGTCTTTTCTGCTACATGTTGTAGTCGAACAAATCCCAATATAATATTTCTTGGTACAATACCGGGTAGTGAAAAAAAGTCCCCCAGTATATTAACCCTTTATGCCCCGACGGGATTCAGAAGTCCCACTCATGTTAATTTAGTTTTATGAATCCTAAATGGCTGGAATCATACTGAAGCTTTTAAGTACCACTCTTTGTACTTTACTAAGAAGCGGACAGATGGCACCTGCGATCGGAAACAGTTTTCTTAGGAGCTCTAAGGCGTAGGTGGCCTTAGGCCCTACTGCTTTTCAAAAATTTTATTCTCGGTATATATGTTGTTTTGTGTATTTTTTAACTGAAAAAACCAAAAAGATATATAAAAATTCATTGCCAAATTAATTTGGGACATAAAAGGTTAAAGAAATCTAACAAAAGTCGATGGAAGACATGAACCCTTTCTTCTTTACCTCATACACCCGAATATAGCAAATAAAAAGAAATTAAAAAAATGCAGGAAAAAAAACTTAAAAGTGTAAACTGTTTAGTAGTATCGTGCTTGAAAAAAAAGTTAATAAACACATTAAGTTTGGCATCAAAGCAAATAAAGGCGATGCGAAAAGTAACGAAGGGTGTATCTTTCGTAATGAATTGTACTCCAATTCAAAACCTCTGGGGCTTAGCTACAATGTCTGAAGTGTTAAGGTTGGGCAAGCAAGGACTTCCAATTCAGAGCAGCGGATGAAAGCTTTCTTAAACTGTTCTTAGAAACGTTAAGTCAGGGTAATGGATCAGTTTTGTTTAAGTTGTTAATGTATTGCATTTAAAATAGTTTGCATTCCACTTTTTTGAAGCCACGTGTCGCCCTCAGGATAGAAGAGGGATCGTACTAATTTCTTGATACAAATAAACGTTTCAGTCTGTCAAAACAACTTAGTTTCATCATTTCTGTATGTACCTGGGTTAGTTCAACTTAGTCTGATAAAACTGTGTGCTTGCAAACTTCGTGAAAATGATTCATTTATCCTCCAAAATATAACTCTTTTGGATTAAAATATAGTTTTTTTTTTAAATTCAAGGAATAATTTATCAGAAAGTACAAGTTTAATTATTTTACCCATATGTTAAGGGGAAACAAATACGTTTGGTACCCTGTTTTATCCGACTTTCCCTTATGCAAAGAAGCATTGAAAATTGAAAAAACAAAAACAAAAAATATCCATGTACTCACGCACTGACACTTATAGTTGTATTATTTTGTACTATGATCTGTCTTGTACTATCTGTCATACTGGACGTCAGTTCATAAACGGGTCCTGTGTGACTAAGTACATGAGTTCGAAATATGTGTTGTAAATAAACAAAACGAAACAAACACAACTGGCAATGTGATATAAAACCGTGTTGAAATGCAACAACCATATAAAATATCAGTTAGATTATACTTTTCATCTAAAAATAATGATTGCAACACAATTGGGGGAGGGGGGGGGGGCTATTTTTTTTTGTTTTTGCTTTTGTCCCAACATTTTCTGTGGCTGTGTTTGAATAGAGCAACCGATTGACCCGGTTGATCGTACTTGGAAACATTCAGTGTAAGGCCTCTGTATACTGCCGTGGGCAGGTAAACGGCAGTATCTGCAAAAATGAGTTTTCGAGATATTTGAAGAAACGCGTTTTTGATTTCCCACAAACATCTATGAAACATTGAACTTCGAACATAGGCGATACTATATGTTTACACCGATATATTTTTTGGGTAATCGATTGAATTTTGAATTTGCAAGCGCAGAGAGAGGTAAAGCAGATACTGCCGTTTACCTGCCCTTTTCACTCTAAATGTCATGCGGAATTGACTGGCAGTCGGCAGTAACTGCACAGTATGCTACTAACTGTCCAGTAATAACATATTCGACTACATGCGAAGTAGATATGTTATTACGAAATATATTATTGCATTGTGAATGATATGTTTTATTTAAAAATATACATAAATACCGCGTATCCACTTGATATAGATTTAATATAAACTAACGCGAAATATAATTAAAAAATATAATGAAACTGTATTGTATTATGCAAGATATGAAGCAAAACTTGATGATTCTTCAGCCATTTTTACTTCCTTTTACTTAGTAAAGGAAATATTGTGATCATAAAGAAAATTTCACTCAAAATTTGGTCTAAATTTTGATTTTGCTCACCCCCGAATGAATGTTGAGTAGTTTTTTCGACCTATCAGTACGTGCATATGTACCTACTAACATATAAACAGCCGAAATATCCTTTTCGACCATGCCCCACTTGATTACGACGAGTTTTCTCGTGACGTCTGTATATACGTATGTATGTATGTTTGTATGTATGTATGTATGTATGTGCGTATGTATGTATGTATGTGCGTATGTATGTATGCCTGTCGCATAACTCAAAAACTTTTTACCGTAGAAGCTTCTAGTTTGGTATGTAGGCTCTGAGGGCGGTCTAGTTGTGCACCTCTCCTTGTGGTTGCATTCGAATGTTCCCAAGGGACTCCTTTGTGGGGTTCATCAATGTTAATTTCAATGCAGATTGAGTGATATGATTTAATGCAACTACTTGGCGATATATCGCCAAACTTTTGGTTGCCAAGTGTTTGCCGCCAAAACAAATTTGGCGAAAAAATGATTTTTTTTTAAATTTGGATTCAATTTGGCGTTATTGGGTACATTTTGCGAAAAATTCACTGAATCCTGTTAAAATCGGCGATATTTAGAAAATAAATCGTTGTAAAACATTATTTTGCATTGATTCGTGACAAACTGGGGTTGTAAATATTTGAGTTGTTATCTTGCTCACTCTAATGCACTATTTTAACACTTGAGGCATTTATTATGGAATTTAAACGTAAAAGGAATTAGTGTGGCGTTCACACCAGATGTTTTAAAATAACTACAAATCAGCTAATGCTTTGTACTTTGCATCAAAACGAGAAATCACTTTGAGAAAAAGAGCGCTTGAAATGCTTGTTGTGCTGACGATTTTTTTTCATAGTACTATTAAAAATGCAACAGCTAGAGATTAAACTGCAAAAACTATCGTCTGTTAGTATGAAAGCAACTGTAATTAAAAGAAAACAAAACAATGTAAATAAAATCATTTCATTGTGCATTTTTGTTTGTCGTCTGCCAAGTTTGGCTTGTGTATCTTTGAAATCGCGAAAAATATTGTCTGCTAGTGGAGAGAAACTTTATTTGAAAGAAAGAAAATCTGGTATGGATTCCACACTACTTCCTTTTATGTGTAAATTTCTTAGTAGATGCCTTAAGTGTTAAAATAGTGCTTGGAATGAGCAAGAAACAATTCAAACATTTACGTCCCTAATGTGCCACGAAACAATGCAAAAAATGATTTACAACGATTCATTTTCTAAATATCGCAGATTTTAGCATCATTCAGTGGATTTTTTGCAAAATACCGCCAATAGCGCTAAATTGAACCCAAACTCATAAAATAATTTTTTTCGCCAAATTTGTGGCCAATTTGGCGATAGGTCACCAAGTTGGCGACCAAAAGCTTAGCGATATATCACCTAGTGGTAGCGCCATTTTATTTCTCTTAAGTCTGCATTGATATTAATACTGATTCACCCCATAAAGGAATAAACACCCCCTTGGGAACATTCAAGTGCAACCAATGACCTCCCGTGACCTCCTATTAGGGCACCCCCTACTTTCGCTCAGTTTAGGTACAAAGGAAAACGCTTTTTGCGGCTTGATGCAATTTTTGCACAGCGATTCATGTTATGTTCATCCTGCAGACATGCAGATACTGCCGTTTACCTGCCCACAGCAACGAAAAATGCAGTTACTGCTAATTACCATTGGTTAAAAAGCAGTTTTTTTTCATCGGAAACCAAAAAAAGATGCTTGTACCATAAAACTAATGTCACATAGATTTCAAAAATGCAAAAAAATGAAAATCGAAAAATTTGCAGTTACTGCCCTTTACCTGCCCACGCCAGTATAGACGGCTATATACTATATAGAGACGGCTATATACTATAAAGAGACTCTAATTCAATGGACAATTGTCGCACTAACCACTGACGTCATCAAATGTCATGAAATCAACCGCCTGCGTTAACCGATTGCTCTTGTCGAACATAACCTATGTGGTCTATACTGTCCACTCAACTACAACCATTTCAATGATCAACAACACATTGAATCTGGCAATATTTTGGAGAAGTCTCAGTAGCTTATTTACAAATTCGTGAAGCTGTCGCAATGCACTTTTAGAGGCCCCTTTGTCCATCAGAGAATTGAAGGGCTTGGGAGATGAAGGGGTTCTGTGGCAAAACAGAAATCGCGAGTAATTAAAGTTCAAAGTTTTATTGTTGCAGTTGTTACAGATTTTTTGTTTTCTGGTTTTGTCGTTAGTGTACGTATTGAAATTAGTCTAGTGACATCTACTTTTTGATGTACCAAGTTTTATTTGCTGATTTGTATAAATAGCTTACCATTGTCCAAAGTGTTCATTTTTTAGAATGTAACATAGCCCCTTCATCCTCCAAGTCCTTCAGTTGTGTAAAACATTTATCATGAGCATTTTTAAATCTCCTTTGAGGCCAAAATAGTCGTGGAGGCTCTTCCAATTGCCATAGTTGGGACATGGTAAATCCATCACTGAGAAGTCTAAGAATAATATAGTTTTTTTTTATGGATAACTTGCATTTAGTGTTCGTGTACCTGGCCACACATGCTCCGTTCATGAACGCACGTCCACTACAAGAGATAGTACAACACAAAGTCACTTGCTTAGTCACTTTGAATTCCTCAATCAACAAACGAGGTGAGTCTTATTCTTGAACTGTTGAAAGTTCATGTTGTTACACTTCTAATACTTGTTATAAGATTTTTTTCCTTAAACTTGATATAGCAGACAGAAAAACTTTTTGATTATTGTTTCATTTTTTGTGTTGTTTTGTTTTGTAATTCTTCTTTATGATTACAGCATCCAGATTGGAAAACAAGTCTTTTTAGACTTATTTTCCCAATCTGAACACTTTAAAACATTTCATCTCTTACTATGTTCAAAGCATTGGTACTAAATTATACCTAAATAAATCGAGCATCAATGGAAAAAATGTGATTAGTTGATGGAATTATTCAAATTCGTGAGCAAAATTCAGAAGTGTCTCCTTTGACTTTTTACTGTTTTCGCTAGAAGGATTCATTTATTTTCGTGCGCAGTAAACTCACATTAATATGTGCCTATTAAACCGTATTTCGCCATATTCGGACAGCCATTTAGAGGTACATACTGCATGAAAAAGATAATTATATTTTTTGTGTGCTTTATATTGTATGTTTGTAGTTTTCTCTTATGCAGTTTTATATTTCATTCTCTTGAATTTGAAATAAGATTTTTTCATTGCTCAGTGGATTGTTTTTGTACCTTGACTTATGGGTTGTTTTGTTTGATCTGTTTCATTAATTCAGACGACGTGGACCATCTATTAGTTAGATTGTTGAGGTTCTATTGTATTTTTAACTGTGCATGAATAAAATTAACAATTTATCTTTTTTCTAAACTGTTAGAATAATGCTTCAGATTTCAGTGTTGCTTAAATTATTTGAAAATTTTATTAAAATCCCCTACACTTTATTCTGTACATGTCGAAGAATTACTCTAAATGCCATTTTTTTAAGCATAGTAAACCATTAGCAATTTATATCGCACTTTAAAGCAAATTTTTAAAATTAAAAGTTCCGTGTAAAACGCAAGTGGAACTTAATATTTAATCAGAATTCATCACGAGCTGCAATAAAACCATCTAACAAGGGCGAGCTTTCTCAATTTACGTGAGAACGACTTCACCTGAAATAGTTCGGAAACTAAAGAATAGATACCAGATTAAATTCGATCCTCAGCGAAGAGTAAAAAAAAGAAGAGAGAAAGATGTGATTTTCAGTCGTATCAACTATTATAACCATTTTTGAACGTTGGTCACGACGGCAATTTAGATTCTTTTAAAATTTCCTTTTACAGGAGTTCAGCTCCTTTTCGTATTCTCATCGATTGAGCGAAACGAGTTCTATTATGGTGCCACAAGGTTCGCATTTAACTATCGAATCCTTGTAGCAGTATTTTTTTTTTCCAAAATCATTTTTATGAGAACTCGTTAGAATTTTCCAATGTTAAATGTGCGGAAGAATTTTATATGTAAGCTATAAGGTTGAAATGTTTTTCGTTGAAGAAAAGCATGTTTTATATTTTTAGTACTTTGAAAAGTTTGTGCGGTTTTGTGATACTTGTTCTGAAAGTTATTTGTTTGAAGTTTAATAGTTAAAATTTTGTTTGACTCTGATAAGAAGAATTTCGATTGACGAAAGATTTAAATTATTTCATTTCTAAAAATAGGAATGAGGAAAATAGGTTTGAAAAAGAACATGGATGTTTGTTTAGCGATTAATGTAGCTCTCAGTAGCGTGTCCAAAGGAGTGGAAGGGGTTTAACCCCCTTGACGAAAAGTTAGGTTGATCATTCGATTCCCAACCCCCCACATTTTACAGAAAAAAGTATGCAAAGCAAACAAAAGTTTTCTAGTTTAATCACCTTATCGGCAATTGCCGAGTCCGTTTTATTGTTTTCAATTCTC
>JAXGGA010017789.1:0-23475 GCA_038373865.1 Uloborus plumipes | reverse complement strand
AGAAAAACCTCGATTGTACTCTTTTGTTTTGTTTTTTTCCTTATTTGTACCTTTAACCATTAGTTCAAAATATGTCTATTTTCTGAACTTGTTTCTGAACTCATGATTCAGTTTAGCTTGTCACATGTTTCTATTCAGCCTCTTTGCACCGTTTTTTTTTTTTTTTTTTTTTGCTGGCTACTTTTTCTGCAACTTTTTTTATTTTGAAGGCAACTTTTTTAGTATTTTTAGGCAACTTTTGCTACTTTTTTGTAACATTTTTCCTGTGGCAACCCTGGGGCCGTCGCTAGCTGAAATATCTGGGGGGGTGTTGAGAATTTGGCGGCCCTTGGCTCATCATATAGGCAGGGGCGCCCCCCCCCCCCAATGCCGCCCTTGTCTCCGACTAAAGTTTGAAAAGAAAAAACTGCTGATAAATACGAGCCAATAAATAAATTTTGTGAACATAAAACGTGACAAAGTAAACTCCTATATTCATAGTAGGATTTGACCGAATTTTACCCTACGCTGTTTTAAACATGGGACTCCTTTTGTAGTCCATAAAACTTATGATACAGAACCTCATGTTTTTTTTTTCTCTCTTTGCTGGCTTTTCTCTTTTTTCCTTTATGTATGTGTGTATGTTTTTTCATAAACTTTGAAGATGGATGGGCATTAAGAGAATGATGCAGTGACCACTTTAAATTGAGTATAAAATATGTGTAACTTCAGGGGGTTCGGGGGTTTCTTCCCCGAGAATTTTTTTTAAAGAGAGATCTAAAATTTAGAATTTTGAGGCCTTATGAGGAGTAATCAAGACTTCAAAAATGTCAGGAGAAAAATATGCAAACAAAAACTTTTTAAAAATTTTACCTTCTTTTGCAAATTAAAATCAATCAAAATAGAAATTGCTCTTGCTTGCGATCCAGCAAGTCGTTGACATTAATCGACAGAGAAAAGAGCTTGGGGAGGAGAAAAGAAAACACACCGTCTCTTGCTCACATCGGCTTTCGGTATATAATTAATGTTTGATCATCGCTCCAAGCCACCGACTAACACAACACTGTACTAAATGTAACATGATCAATCGGGAAAAAATACATTAAATAATTTGAATGAAATGGTGTAAAGACTTAGAAATCAGGAGAGTAACATCCCAGGAATTCGGAAAATTAATGGTTCATTTCATGCACTTGATAAGAAGTAAAGTTGTAGCACTTGTCAGGGAGTTTTAAAGACATTAATTTTCAAAGACTATAGAAAAAATGTATGTTAGGCACTTTCCAGCAGCTCTTGTCAGTATAGATACATCAATTTGTTGTTCTCTTTCAATTAGCAAGAGTTCAGAGGTGTCAGTTGCGAAAAGTAGTTTTGATTCAGGATAATATTTCTTTCTGAGTGAGCGGATATTTTAAAAACTGATTTGGAAATATTAAAAAATATTTGATCTTTCATAAAAACTGAAATTTTATTTGATGTTTGGCACTATAATTGAGAAAATACTGATCACTATAGATGAGCCCTTTTAGAATTTTCAAAAACCCAGCAAAAAATAATGTGCTGAAAAGCTTTTAATAATCTGCAGCAAATTTAACCATATTTGGAACAAGCTTCAAAAAACTTGCAGAATATTCGGAGAAAACTAAAAGAAAAAAAACATTTGTGGATTTTCTGCAGATTATATTGAAGATAAAATGCTTTCGCATATATTTATACAGTACTTTTTTTTTTCCAAACTGGGCAGGGCGACCTATAGTTTTCCGTTTACATGACCCCATGAACGAGAAAATTTCGTATTTTTCGCAACGAATATTGTTGTGAAGGAATCTTAACTATTTTTCGCGGCCCCAATTATGTATTTTTGATAAGTAGTAATTGGGGCCGCGGAAAATACAGGACATTTTTAGAAATTCAGGTTTACTGATATTCTTAATAATGTTTGAATTATTCCGCTTCTCTTTTAAATTTCCTTTAAAGTCCTGAAATATTTTTCTAAAATTTCATATTAATGATAAAATAAAATCGGCGGCCCCTTTCTTCAGAAAAGTGGGGGGGGGTGTAGCACCCCCCCACTCCCCCCCTTGCCGACGGCCCTGCCGACACTATGTTTGGGCCACGATCAACTTTGCGGCTTTCATTCCTAGAGATCATATTGCACGCTAAAAGAATCCGAAGCGTGTTTTTAATGGGAAGGAGTCAGCTCACCTCTTTCTGTTTACCAACATCAATGGGCAGAAAAAAGGAACAGCTTTTATTGGAGGCTGTAGGAGAAGCGGTGGAGGCTTTTAGGAAGGTGAAAAAAAAAGAGAAAGAAAGAATTCCGTTTACGAAAACTAAGAGAGACCAAATGTTGGATTTTACAATGTCGCCCAGTGACTCCGTTTTGCTTTTTCTAGGCGACAAATTTTCTTCACTAGGCGACATTAGTGTCGCCTAGTCCCTATGTTAAAAAATGCTCTGACAGGGTGTTCGCGCATATGGAAAGTCATGGAAAGTCAGGGAAAGTCCTGGATTTCAAATATGATCGAAATTGGTCATGGAAAGTCATGGATTTCAGCGAAAAATGTCCAAAAGTCATGGAAACTGACTGTTTATCATGGATTTTAGCGCTCCGGACCGATTGAAATTTTTCCCGCGATCTCGGAAGAACGAAAACACTTCCGCCGTCATTCTATTTCGTTATTGGGTGCAATCTGATTTGTCAATTACAATTTCCAACAAGTTGCATTGTGTTGACCAATCAAATGAATTCTCAACGTTAAAACCGTGAGCGGCGAATTTTGTGTAACTGCGTATGTGCGGCGGACTCCGTCATCTGATAAAATATGACCTTGAACGACAAAAAGATAGACTCGATGGTTTTTTTGATGGTTTTTTCCCCGGCATAGGCAGATTTACCTTTTACATTTAGTCTCCCCCCCCCCTACCCGCTTCATTTGATTCCTTTTTCTTTTAAAACTTGTTTGAATCTTTTTCTTTCGAGGAGTTTTATGCAAAAGAAAAACAAATTAAAAAACGATGTTGAATTTTAAAGAATCGTGTAGGTAGGGGGGGTGGCAGGAACTCAACGAGTTCCGTTTTGAAGTCAGATTTCGCCTCACTCATATCAGGATCTAAACTTACAGTAAAATTTATGGACAGACAATTCATTGCTACATGAAAGTACGTTTGAGGACAAGCACGGTGGGGAGGAGGGTGTCGGTAGGAAAAGATCGTTTTTTGACCTCAAAAGCGAACGGACTTCTGTTGCTGTGAAACGCAGTCGCCATGTTTGGTCATTTGCTTTGTAAGATAGAATATTAAGTGCATAATTTTCCAAAAACAAAGCAGAGTTCGTTTTTTTTTTTAGTCATGGAAAATAGTTTGCAAAAGTCATGGAATTCAAAAGTCCAGGTTGAGCAGATACCCTGTATAGAGATCAGTGATGTGTCTTCAAACGCCAGTCGATCCTGACCTCGCGTGTTACATATCTCAGGTATGCTGTCGTATTTATAGTGTATTTTTCTTAAATAATTTTATGCGTTGAAGCTAAGTGTTCGTTTTTGAAAAGTTAAATCATAAAAGAGATCAATCTGTTCGTTTTAACTTGGGTAATAGAACAAAATTAAGTTGCAAACATGCATCAAGAAGCAAATTGGTTCTCTTTCGAAGAAAATGCTTATTTTGGCGGCCAAAAGTGCGAAAAAGGAAATAAAATGCAAGTGAGTGTACTCAACACTGAATTTGACATCAAAAGAAATGAATATTTTTTAATATCTGTTGGTTTACCTTCAAAGGAACTGCTTCTACAGTCTTCCAATTCTTATATATATCGTCGCTATTAATAAAATATTGTGATAAAATGTATCAGCTCATGAACAGCTTTAACTTTATCAGTTATTTTGGTGTGGGGGGGGGGGGGGTTGAAATTGCTCGGTTAAATATTAATGATTTATCTTGAGTTTCAAATTTTAATTGTAATTGTATCTCAGAGTCTCATGTTTCTAATTTGGTAAAGCATATTAGAAAGCTAAAAGGAAGGCTACCAGGTTTGTAAATAGGCTTTCTAATTTAGCCTATGATTCCTGCCTTAGATTGCTTAATATGTATAGTAGGGTGTCCCAACAAAACCGAAAGTCGGAATTTTGTAACGCATACCCTCTTATTTTTTTCCTTTTACATCAAAACAATTGTAAAAAAAGTTTCATGCAATTTGAACAACGGTAACCCGTGCCGACTTGCGTCCGAAAGTGCGAACTAGCCCTTTTTCACTAGGCCAAATCGAAAAAAACTTTTTTTGGAAATTCAAAATTTTATGTTGATAAAACGCTTCCCTGGATCCCAACATGTCCCAAAAAATCATTTATCCAAATTAAAAAATATTTAGGTACCCCAAACGAGGCTTAAAATTCATAATTTTCTTCAAAAAATAGCTTTTTTCTATGTATTTTGTAAACAACGAAAGATAAATTTTAAGAAATTATCAAGATGAAAAATATGAAGCATAAAGTATATAATTAGAGCTAAATATAAGTTTTTTCTCTCATTTTATACTTATTTCTCCCCGAAATCACTCAAAATTAAGGTTTTTTCAAGTTTTAAGTTAAATTTTTGCACTTTAAATACCACATTTTTTTACAAATGAAGTTAAAAACCAACATAAATAAAGCACAAATTGGGTAGAAAGTACAGCATGTACGCAGTACATGCTGTACCTAATTTGTGCTTTCTACCTAATTTGTGTTTTATTTACGTTGGTTTTCAATTTCAATTATATTTCAGCACAAAGCTTATTTGATCATTTTTCATGTGGGGCAAAGTGAAATAGTTAAGTTTACTTGCCTACTTCAAAAGAAACAAATAGGAATTTTGTTCTAAAACTTTTTGTACATAAAGAAGGAATAATGTTTTTTTGATAATACTTTCGTTGAAATATTATTTTTCATCTTTGGCAGTTATTTTGAACTTAAAAAAAATGTGAAAAATTTTCACTTCAAAACAAAAACATGATTCAAGTGAAAAATAAAATATTTTTGTTATGAAAATTTTTCAGTTCGACGATTAACAGTAATTTTCATCAAATGAATGCGTAAATAAACGAAAAAATAATTATTAACGAAAAATAAACGAATGAGCAAGTAAATGAATTAATAAATTAGTTAATGCGTGAGAAAAATAAATGAATGAATAAAATAGAGAACGAATAAGAAAATGAGTTAATGAATGAGTAAATTATTAAGAAAAAGAATGTAAATGAATTAATAAATGAAAAAATACGTGAGTGATTTAATAAATGAATGAATAAGTACATGAAATGAACTATTTCACTTTGCCTCATCCACTTTGCCCCGCGTGCACTTGACAAATTACATTGAACCTTAAAAATAAAAAAATGCCTAATTTTAACTAAATAAGGACTGCACTGGATATCAGTAGATCTCAGTTAATGGTCGAAATGATAATTACAAAAATTTTGTCCTTTTATAATAACAAGAAATATTTTTGAAAAACCACGAATAAATAAAGGTATCAAATTTTTTAAATGACTTGTATAATTTTTTCGTTGATCTTTGGATCTATTTATTTTTTGACAGGAATTAACTATCTGTTTAGGAACTTAGTTAAACTATTGCTAGATAGGTTACACTGCAAGCTGGGAAAATATTTCTCCATTTCACTTTGTCCTGCTATTTCCCTTTGCCACACATTCCCCTACTACATTTTTTAAACTATTTATCTGCAAATGCTGTTTTCAAAGTTTGTTCTTCAGTGATTTTGGGACTTGATATTTTCTTTAAGTGTATCTGCAATTTAAAATTCACAAATGATGCAATAAATAAATAAAAAAATCTAATATTTAGAGAAATATATAAATTTTATGCCTCGTGCTGGGAACCTTATTTCTTTAAAAAATTTGAATAAATGTTTGTTTAATATCAATATGATTGTCGAAAATGTTTATTGTAATTTCAAAAATTACAAATTATGCCGACTTGGTGCTTGAAAGTGTAAACTAGTTCTTGTGTACTGAGCCGAATTGAAAAAAATGAGGGGAGGAAGTAACTAATTGTTTAATTAGTTACTTCCTCATATCGCGCATTTGTTACCTGTTATTTTATTATTTTGCAGAGAAAACAATTGATAAGTTCATATCATTTAAAAGATAGCCTTTGCTTACTAGGCTCAAAATTGATGATAGTTTTCTCAATGAGAGTCCTTCTCTATGGGCGAATAACACTTAATTCCTTGAAGGAAAAAGGATGGTCTCATTGTTTAGACCAGTAAATGATACAGCTGAAAGAGCTGTAAAAATGATGCAGGACTTTGCTAACAGTTGATGAGGAGCAAAAACAATTTTCGTATTGTTGCATTCAAGAGCACCGAAATATATACTCTGACTGCAATAAACAAACATTGAAAGGATAGTATGTTTAGTAATGTTTATTGTACTGTAATATCGTAGTGAATATAAGTTGTAAATAAATCGTTGTCATAGCTTTTTTTAAAACTTTTTTTCAATTTATTTATTTTAACTATTTATTTATTATAAATTACAGATACATTTAAAGAAAATATCAAGTTCCAAAATCACTAAAGAACATACTTTCAGATGAATAAAAAAAAAAATGTAGTATTTAAAATGGAAAAGTTTAACTTAAAACTTGAAAAAACCTTCATATTGAGTAATTTCCAGGAGAAATAAATATAAATGAGAGAAAAAACTTATATTTAGCTCTAATTATATACTTTATGCTTCATATTTTTCATCTTGATAATTTCTTAAAATTTTTCTTTCGTTGTTTACAAAATACATAGAAAAAAAGTTATTTTTTGAAGAAAATTATGAATTTTAAGCCTCGTTTGGGGTACCTAAATATTTTTTAATTTGGATAAATGATTTTTTGGGACATGTTGGGATCTAGGGGAAGCGTTTTATCAACATGAAATTTTGAATTTCCGAAAAAAGTTTTTTTCGATTTGGCCTAGTGAAAAAGGGCTAGTTCGCACTTTCGGACGCAAGTCGGCATGGGTTACCGTTGTTCAAATTGCATGAATCTTTTTTTACAATTGTTTTGATGTAAAAGGAAAAAAATAAGAGGGTATGCGTTACAAAATTCCGACTTTCGTTTTTTTTGGGACACCCTAATGTATAGTCATAAGCATAGGAGAGTCGGTAGGGACGATTCAAAGGTTTAACTTTATCAAAATAGGGTTAAATTTTTGCATGGACTGCAAGACGAGTGGTCAACGTTTTAAGTTGTTTAAAACTCAAACAAGTCTGGAGGTCAGGAAAAGATTTATTTGGCAGTGTCGTGAGCACTTAAAACAGCATGTACCTGAAGAGGCTATATAATAAGCAGGGGTGTGGAAAGCTTTAAAAGTGCCATTGATCTTCCTTGAGGGCCATAAATTGACTAGGACCATGCTGGCTGGGCCCGAGCCTGTCTTTGGTCCTTGCATTTATATTGTAAAACATTGACTAAGATTTTTTCCTTTGTAGATTTTATAGAGGCAGTCAACCTTGGACTTTATTTATAGAGGATACTTGGCCAGAACGAAAAAGTTGAAGTGTTTATTGCGTCCTGCAACTGAGATTGTTTTTATGCAAGAAAATAATTAGGTGGCAGTTTCAAACACTATAATCTACACAGACCCGGTGAAATAACTTCCAAGTATGTCCACTGCATTTGATAAAGTGGCATCTTGTGAAGTTTTTTTCCAGGTAAACGTGTGGAGCAAATGATGATGTAACTGCATACGTATTTCACAATACTCTTATTTTTCAAGTATTGTAAAAGGTGAGTGAAGTACCTCCTGTCTTGAAAAATAAATATTGTGCAGAATCTCTTCGTGCAGGATCAAGGCAAAAAATCACCCATAAAGTTTATAGTACAATAAAGAAAGGTGAGGTATCTTAAAACTTCTAACTAGTATTGTTTCAGGCAATAAAGAACTTGACATAGCTTTTCTTCCCTGTTCTTTTGATTGTAGGTGTTTCAAATTTATGCATCTAAACCACAAAGTATCATATCCCAGGTAGCACAAACCGTCGCGTTTACGTTGGGGAAAGGTTGAAAATGCATCGCAAAGGTTGGATTAACGTTCAGTTGGAAATTGGTTCTTTTCATAACACTTATCCGACCATTCGAATGATCGGATGAGCGTTTAAAAGGAACCGATTTTCAACCAGGCCACAACTGAAATGTTAAGGTTAGTTTATCTTCCATATGTTTACTTTTTGTACAGTAGTTGGTGTAGATCTTCGCTTAAGGGGTATAGCCCTTAACCCTTTAACGCAGAATTTTTATCAACGTTTTCATCATACTTTGTCAATTATTTTGTACTAATTTAAATCAAAATAAGGGGAAAATATTATCCTTAGCATGTTAAGAATTTTCTGGTTATGTAATGCAGCATAGGACAGCGATGTTCCTTTCTTCGTAAAAGGTAAAATATTCATGGGAAATCAGTGTTTCGTTCTCTGGGACACCGGTGTCCCATTTCTGCTTCAAAGGGTTAACTTAGCATTGTCATCAAGAACTTTTATTATTTTCTGACTTGCTTTTATCTCACTTATCATAGGAATATTTGCTTTTTCATAAAACATCTTTACCTGTGAAAAGACTAATCTTGAAGACGCCCATTTAGTTCTGTTTTCATGAAATCCTTCTTCATAATACAGCATACATCTTAAAACTTATAAATTAATAGGATGCTTGCAGCCATTTAATTTTGAATCGCTACTGGTAATCTTGCTGCCAAGACCAAAAATATGCGACGACAGTCTGGTGTCCATGGTGCAATCAAATCAGAATATTTATAAAATTTAAGACATGAGTTTCCAAATCAAAACCAAAAGTAGAAATATGCAAAACAGAGCACTTAAATATTTAGGCTAGTATTTTCAAACTTGAACAAAAGGAAAAATTTAACAAAATAAAAGTAAAAAAATGACTTAGAATTCAAAGTTAAAAATAGAATTCAAGTGAAAACTACAGGTTGACAAAAGCAGATAATGCACTGTTTTGTGAACAGAGTTAAAGATGTAGTCATTATTCAGTGTTTCCAAAAAATTATAGCAAAAATTAATTTAGCTGTATTGACGGTGAGGTAGATTTAAAAGCACAAAAACAGTATTATTTATTAAAATTAAACAATTTTATGATCCATTTTGCATTTTACAGAGACCTAAATACTTCTTCTTGAATATTAAAAAGTAATTAATCAAAATATGAAGGCATTAATAATGAAAAATGGCGATTTTAGTCGTTTTTTGCAGAAAACCTGAAATTTCAAAGTGGCCGTGGACCACCTAAACCTTTTAGGAGAACAAAAATATTTGATATGAGATGGTTTTAAGGGTAATGGAACATTTTTAGACTAGGTAGAAACAGGGTGTCAATGATTTAAATCAATTGATTTAAATCAGTGATTTAAATCGCGATTTAAATCAATTGATTTTTTTAAAAAAATCATTGATTTAAATCACTTTTTATTTTAATCCTTAAAAAATTCTCTTGGACAATCCCAATTTCATTATTTTTACCATTTTCTTTTGAGCTTTGATTTCCATCTAATAAATGGAAAAGTAATCCTACTCGTCCCCTCTCCACAGATGCTGGAAGGTTGCAGTCCAAATAATACGTATGCGCAAATAGTGCTATTTGTTGTCTAGTATGTGAAGTGAAATAAAGGAAATACATGCAGGTGTTGCAAAGAGTGAATTGAGGGGGGAGGGACATGATAGAATGTGTGTGATATACTTTTAGTGAAAAGAAAAAACAAAAACAACCCAACAGAAGATGAATTTTCTATGCCTTGCATTAGCAACGGGGGGGGGGGGGGTGGCAGTCTTTATTAGTGGCTAAAATGGAATATATTCTAGCTTTACAAAACAAAAGCAAAATAAAGAGAGGGGGCTGAATGAAGTGAGGATTTGGTTTAGCTTCCTGCCCCATTTGATTTTTATCCTCTAGCTAGTAGACAGGATTATTTTCAGATTGGCTCCAAACACTTTTTTCTGGGTTTCTTACTGGTGAAGCTTTACTTCAAAGGTGTTTTTGTATTTTTATTAACTTAAAAGTAAGTTGTTCATAAATAAAAATTAATTAATAACTGAAATTTCTAATTTAAAAAAAAAATCAAAAAAATCCGATTTAAATCAAAAAAATCTGATTTAAATCAAAAAATCCGATTTTTTTGATTTTTTTAAAAAAATCATTGGTTTTTTTACACCCTGGGTAGAAAGCAATTGGTTTCTAGAGGGGGGGTTTGATGCACCCTAACGCATACTGAATATTCCCTTTTCGCTGCTTCAAACTAAATATTTTCCAACTTTAGTATTGTATGAAACGATGAGTGTTGAGCATTTGCCGGGTATTTCTTTTTCAATGTTATCTTTGTCCGAAAAAAATTATATTAAAAAAAAGGGGCCCTGTTTCGGATTTTAACATTGCTGACGCTTCGACGAGTAGAAAGTTCTCGTACCAGAGAAAACTTAACAAAGACATTCACTTGAAACAAGTTTGATCAATAATATCAAAAACTTTTATGAAAAAGTTTAAAAAGAATTTGCAGAAAAAAAAAGACACGAAAATGTGCTTTGTTTTTAAATAATTTAAAAATATTTATTTATTTTTTGCCCATTTGTTTGAATTGAGTGAATATAAATTATGTTCAATGATTATTATTTCAATATTGATGCATTAAAAACATTTTTTTTAACGTATTGACATACGCATACATTTTTGTTACATTAAAAAAATTGCAGCACCCCCAAGTTTGAGAGTCACGAGCCGCCACTGCTGTCAAGACATGCCTGAAAGTTCTTAATCAGCTATCATGATTTAGATTTATGCTCAGGATGATTTTCTTCGAAATCCCTCAGCGTGCTCTTTAAGTAATTAAAATGATCACTTAAATCCAAACCACTCCAAGTGCTCTTCCTCAAACTTTTTAAGCACTTTTTTAACTCCCTGATTTCAAGCTTTTTATCACATATCAAAGCACTAATCATACTTGCATATTTGGTCCAACTAACAGCCAAGTCTTTACTAGAGAGCAAAATCTTGACATGTTGATGGCACAAAAACGAACTTTCTGATAGACAGTCTCTCGGACAATTTGACCACAAATTTCTAAAAGCATCACTTAAGGTATCACAGCATAGATCTGGGGAAAATGTCAACAAACCTATGTATAGGTCTATTGTTATTAAAATGAGCAACTTTTTCGAGGAGTCTTGAATATGCTTATGCTCCACGAAATCACGGGCAACGGAAAGCATCGGAAAGATTTTTTCCGGCAAAGAGAGAATCGATTTTGAGTGCACGTTCACAGCTAACCTCCTGAAAAAATTAAGAGTGTTGCTTACACTAAGCTCTATTGTTTCAACATTTGCTACGACCTTCACGGATGGTTTCAAACTGGGATAGAGGTCACACTTGATGTCTTCTATGCTTAAATTCGTATCACACCAGTTCGCAATTTTATGGCATGTCAATTGCAATGATAATTTTGAACACACTTCTAAAAGTTCATCCCCTGCGCATTTGATGTCTTCTGCCAGTAAGAGGGACATGAGAGTTTTTACTTCTGTAAAACAAGCATTAGAAATAAAGTCACAGGACTTGAAAGTTTTTAACAAATTTAAAGTGTGTTCCGTACTTTGTTGATTTTGGTCAAATGGATTATTTTCGGCAGCTTGACCAGATTCTTGTCTAATTCGGTGAACATTATCCGCCTTCTGAAGTTTGATATTTTGTAATTCAATGTTTATTTTTCTAATCACTTTAGAAGACATACGTCCAGAAATGAATCTGATTGTTTTCACAATCTTCTTCACAGATGATGTGCGCAAAGCTGGAAATGTTTCCTTCAACTGGCTTTCTATTTCCTGTTTATTAGTTGAAGAAAGTTTAGGTTTTGCTGTTGTTAAAGGAGTAATTTTTCGCACTTTCTGCTTTTCGGATCTGATCCCATGAATAAAATTATATATAAGAACTTTGAATTCAGTTAAGTACAAACAACAAGAATGGATTAATTGTTTATCCACCATTTGTTCTGAATCGATCCCCTGGATATTGTCACCTTGCAGCAATTCAAGAGCGTACTCGTCATTGCACGGTTCTGTGTAATCTAAAATACCAAGCAACCAGCCAACGAGAAGCCGTAAAAATAAATGATTATCTTTCTGAATACAGATGGCAGATGACCCCCGATATATAATATGTAAGATCTTCAAAACATCTTGGACTTCTTCAAAATGTTTAGCAACAGTGTCGATCATACTCAAAAATTCAACAATCCAAGGCACAGTTAAAATAGTCCTTTGCTTATGAACAGCTACCTTGAGCAATTTAAGTGCATCAATTGGGATAGCTCTGTGTTTTCTGAATGATAAGTGATAACTAACTATATTAGCTGCCAAAATAGTACTTTCACTGTAAGGCAAGAAATATACATATCCAAGAAACTTTCCTAGCAATCTTAAAACGAGCACCAGAAATGTATAAATCTGCTTAGTGCAATTCGAGTCGGGGAGCAAATGTGTATCAAAATCATTCAATTCTAAAATTTTGGAAGTAAATACATCCAGCAGGTATTGATTAAAAGCTGGCGAAGACGCATGCTGGAGGAATTCGATGAAGAAACGCTGCACGCCGTGGAATTTTGGCGGTGGATTGGGTTCTCCAGTACTGAATGGCGTCACGAACCGCTCTTGCAGTTTTTCGAATTTACCAGGGAAGTGTTTTTGAATGTCACTCAGCATTGTATCAGATCCTTCGTTTATTTCCGAACACATACATCTCGCGACGAGCTGGGATTCGAATAATAGTGCTAGCTGGTACAGGTCTGCCCGGGAAGAAACCGATTTCATTAGACTCCTCACTTTGTATGCGAATCGATCTCGGAACTTGGAGTCCGTGCAATTAAACGACTGCATTTGCCATTCCTGCAAAAGTTCGTGAAACAGGTTCTGCTGCCTTGCAACATCCGCATTGTCCTCTGCTTGAAACTTGTCTGTTTGGAAAAAATGTGGCAAATAGTTTGAGGTCAGTAGCTTTACATTGTTATTGGTCTTCAATAGCTTTGTATCGTTATTGGTGCTGAGCAAAGACATTTGCAAGAGCATTACTAAATCAGGAGAAAAATCGTACAGAAATGTGATTTTGCTCATTAATGCTATTGTAGTATTGTCTAACAAAAGAAGTAAGTCATGTTGTTGATGCAAAACTGAAACTGCAAAATGAACACAGTTATGAATAGAAGAAAATGCATTATCTTTTTGCGATTTATCTTTAGTTGTGATTTTAGCCGTTATTAGCTCAAATAAAAAATATAGCTCTGCAACAATATTTGGAACCATTGCTTCCGTAAGTAGCAAATTGTAAATTTGCGAGAAGATTTGTAGCTGATCTTTGACTGTGACCAGTTTGGGATCTGGTGTCACATATTGCAAACTTTCTGTATCTGGCAACTGATTAGGTAAGCCTTTTGTAACACTCTTCGGAAGTTTTGCTCCGGGATCTTGTAAAAGCTTAGTTTTGGTTAATTTTAAGATTTCTCGTTCATTTTTCAAATTTATATCTGCTTGAACAAAAGGAGATACTTTAAAAAAATCGTTAGATACTTTAGGGGGCGGACTAGCAAAATCTGCTTGGATGAATTTTGCTGAAGCTTCATTAGTGGTTTGAACTGGTGTCGGAGTAATTCTCTTTTTTCCTTTGCCACCAATTGATCTCTTATCAACAGGAGACAAAGCCAAAGCATTTTGATCAGAAACACCAAAGGAAGCCAGAACATTGCATGTTTTAAAATTCAAATTTTTGTTTTTATTTGTCAGAGCTATATTTTCTCTTGGTATTTCAACTTTATGAATACCATCACGATCATTTGGTGAGAGTCTCCTAATTCGGCATTCATATTTTTCTCCACCTTTGTCGACATCAAAGGTGCAAACATTGTTGTCCACTTTGAAATCTTTAACAGAAGCAATGCTCTTAGTTGGTTTCTTTGGAGTTGATGGATGACAATTTTTAACATTTTTATTTAAAACCCAAGAACAATTTTCTCTCACATGATTCACAAAATAACGGATAAACAACGAACTATCTAAAGGAAACGTTTTATCTTCGACTTCGGAATGATTTAATTTCAGCCAGCGTAAAAAATCTTTAACATTTATTTTCGAATCTAACACGTCGTTCAAGATCAGATCAGCCATAGTTTCAATTAAAATGTTTTTCTATACTTGTCCAAATGCATGATTACGTCGAGAAATGGAACAAACTCTTCTCACATCTCACCAGCAAAGTATGCCATAAAACTTTTAATTACAATGATGGCAAAAACAACAAATTCAAATTCTGGTTGCATAAATATCGAACTCAATCACGTGCTGGCAGCCTATACATTGTTTGACACTGTTTGTTAACAAGTTTGATCATGGTCGACTTGTTGATTTGATCTCCTGTTTATTATAAATTATTTTATTTCATTAGGCTCTGTCGCGCAAGGAAGGTGAGAATTATCGGTTCAAAAGCTTCTCCTCTCCATCTAACCCTTTTGGGCGTCCTACACCAGGGACTACTATTTACAAAATTTAACAGTGTATTGCAGTTATTCCTGATGAATTTTTCACCATAGAAAAGAAAGAAAAGTTGTAAAAAGTGAAATGTCAACCGAGGGGAGATGGCCAACGCCTCCTAAATACAAAATGCCTGCAACTTTCTGGCTTTTAGCACAGAGCAAAGTTTCGTCCTTGGTTCACGATACACTGCTATCTACAGGAGTTCTTCGAGAAAGAGAAATTAACGATCGGGTCATTTCTAAATTTTAATTTCAACCAAGCAAAAAATTTATTTCGAATACTGCTTGGATTCATCGCCAATGGGATACTTTCAATTAAAGAAGAAGAACAACAGTGGCAACAGCTGAGAAATGAAAACAAACGCACGTGGTAATGTTAGCGGCCGTAGACCGCTACTTGTCTAGTAGAACTTGTCTAGTTCATCTTAAAACTTAATTTTTTTCAAAAAAAGAAAAGGATTATTAACTTTATTCTTACTTTTAAAGATGAATTTATATAGTTTTTCAACTATGTGAAAGAGTGATTGGGTTTTAAAACGTAGTGTTGATGCTAAAAAGAGCTCTGTTTGTATCGCTCTGATCTGTGTTTATCATGGAGCTCATGGATATCACACAGAGTTAAGATACATAGAGAGAGTGTGTGGTAACCTTTCCGCCGCCAGAACCTACCTGGCTTTAACCACGTGATCTACAACCACCGCAGCGGATCATAGCATGCACTTCTATGGAGATGAACTGTTGTTTTGAGATAAAATGGTTTCTAAATGTTGTGCATTTGGATGCAAAGAAAAATCGGTCAAGGGAGGACCAATAACATTCCTTAGGTAAGTTTAGTTTGTAATAATATCTCAGTTATTTTCAAAACTCTTGCTTTAATTGTTAAAAATAGAGTTCGAAAGATTTTTATCACTTTTTTTGTCGAGTAACACTTTATGAACAAAATTAACAATTTTAGTTGAGCGTTTTCGCTTGCTATCTTTGATCACACAGAATGAAAAGAAATCTATATCTTCACCGATAGTGTAAATCTGTGACTTTAATAAGTTCTATTTCAACAAATTAATGTTTTTGCATAGTTTGTGGGGAATGTAAAGCCTTGATTTAAATGCCATTAATTTACCATTTAAACATTTTATTCAATTCGAAGGATTTGCCCTTTCTTTCTGGAAAAAGTTACAGCAAAAGTGAAATACTCTATTTTTCGTAATTCGACATTTTTGCACTATTCATTTGTCGGTACGACCTTATACCGCACAAGCAGAATGAAAGGGCATGTCTCAAAAATTGCATTTTTAAAAAATCACCTCCCCTACTTATGATGTTTTTTTATTCATTCTCTACTGAACTATGTGTAACTAATTATCAATTGCTTGTACATACGTAAAGCAACTGCTTTTTTAAAGATTATTTCTCGCAATTTCGGGCGGGGGGGGGGGTCTCAGATAGTTTTCCAACAGCTTAGCAGGATATTTTGTTCCAGTAAAGAAGTTTCAGTGAAGATTATTAAAGTTATTTAATTTAGGCCTTTTTAGTTACTTATTGATTGATGGTTGAAAAAGTTATGATTTTTTTTTTGAACAAATTGTACTAGAAGCTAGAGAATTCTAGTTTCTAAGAGAGGGCTTGAGCCCCCCCCCCCCCCCACGCCTCCCCCTCATATGGGGGACAGTGCCTACCACCTGAAGAAAGTTTAGCCAATTTTAGTATTTATTACAGACCGAGAGAGGATTTAAAAACTATTTTGAGAAGTGTCCCTTTCTCGTGGGATATCGTTATGAATATTACATACAAATTAATATTCCAAATATAGATTTTAAGGACTAATATTTGAGCAAATTTTTTCTTTTTGAAATACATGGATTTTAATGAAAGTGGTACATTTTGCGAAGATTAAAAGGTAAATAGATGCTTGTGTTAAAATAAAAACACCTTTTAACAAATGTTGGTATAAGATCCGTCAGAATTTTTATCTCTGTGTATGGGGGGGGGGGGGGGGAGGGGAAAAGTTCCGGAATGTTGCCTGTTTTCAAACAGTAATGCATATCACCCTGGATTTTTGATAAATGTTGCTCTTTTTAAATATCTCTCAAAACCTTCAAAGTTTAAGTCTTGAAATCGCTTTTTTGAAACTATACTTGGTGCATTCCCCCCCTCCTCCCCCCAAAAAAAGAAAAAAAACTTTTGAAACCTAATTTGAAACAAGTAGAAAATTCTATTTTTCAATTTCGTGCCATGGATTGCTTGTCGGAGATGGAACTTGCAAGCAGCAAACAAACAAATGTCTCGCGAAGCGATTAGAATGATCGAGCGAACGAAAAGCGCAAGGAAGCATTTTCCTACCAACAGCTTGCAAATGATCGCCAAAAATTTTAACGCGCCAGATCGTCAGAGAGAAAAAGAGGATTTCGTTGTAGATCACGTGATATATCTTAGCGCTACTGACATCCACTGTTTCATCGGGAGACGCGCGGTCTATTCATTTTTTGTCTGTGGGATATCACTCATAGCTCCAAGGTGTTTATGTTACGTTCGCGTATGCAAGTAACGAAGTTAACTCTGTGATGATCACTTTTTGTGATGTACTTGCTCGCATTATATTTTTGTGACCAAGAAACGGTGATTTTCGTTAATAACCTGTTTCATTACTTGTATCATATATGCATTTTTTTTTTCTGAAAGTGTTTTGCTAAATCTACATTTCATGATTGGTGCTAATTTGATTTTGCTAATGAAATCATCTTTAAGAAACTTTCAGGAGGATATTTTCACATATTGATATTATTAAACGTGCAAAGCTTCGAATTAGTAACTTTATTACTTTGTAAATAATTATAAGCATACATCCACAACTGTGAATGAAGATTTTGTCACAGAAACAAAAAGCATATACTTTATATTTCAATTTGACTGAACTAAAACATGTTTTTTTACCAGATAAACTAAGATAATTTATGACTTGTCAAATATTTAATTTTTTCGGCTAAGGGTAAGTTCAAAAAGGTATTTTAACCACTTACATTGAAGAACATTTTTCCATAAAATGTGACATTTTCCTGATTTA
This sequence comes from Uloborus plumipes, assembly GCA_038373865.1. Classification (NCBI taxonomy): domain Eukaryota; kingdom Metazoa; phylum Arthropoda; class Arachnida; order Araneae; family Uloboridae; genus Uloborus; species Uloborus plumipes. Next base: position 5,864 of record JAXGGA010017789.1, on the reverse strand, counting down.
CATATTTAAAACTGTAATATTATATGTGGTTGCGAAATTAAAAAAATAAATAATTTACTGAAATACCATAGTAAACTCTAGGGGGGATGGGGGGATCATGGCACTGGTATATTATCTAATACAAATCAAAGCTCTGAAAGCAATGTTTTAAATAGTATATTCTCTCTTAAAATAAAATAGTCAAATTATAGGATAGATTCGAATCAAGCAGTAGTGCCCAACCTTTTTCCGCGCTGTGACAGCAGCTCATATTGAAATTTTTCTTGCAGGCCGGAGCACATATAAAATTTCAATTTCATTCTATTCTAAATAACATGGGGAAAATATTTAACTGCTTTGAATTTATGACATTGTCATTTCTCGTGCTTTTTGGTTATAATAACATTACCCCCCCCCCTGCGGTTGGGCAGGGTTATGAAAACCGAGTTCGGCACAACAGGCCTTGGGCCAAAGTTAAAGGTACAAAATTATACGTTTTAATGCAGAGTGAAGCTTCTGCTTTTTCATCCTAGCTAACTATAGCATAAGATAAAAATGCGCATTCTCTTACATCATAGATACAGTATTGGCTACATGCATAATAAGAAACTGGTTCAATGTAGGAATGAAACCACCCAGTAAACGAGCAGATGTTTGAAAGAAAAAAAATCAACGGGCAAAATTTAAGTATGGAAAACGCTCCTGTAAATTTTTAAACCAAATTTGAAGAATTCAAAAAACTTCGAAGAGTTCTGTCAGATGGGAAACAACTTTTGTCCGTTTATTTCTAGAATCGGCGAATCTTCTATGTTCATTGGTGATCAGTAGTTGCCGCAGCATTCATATGTATCTAGTTATATACTACCTCTGTGTTGTATGCATACCTAACATCTTTACAGTGTACTTAGAAATTTTTAATAAAAATGTATGTTTCTGATTACTTTTTACTATATTCTTTCCACTGTTGCGAGCAAAACTGGCATTTTATCACTTTCCATGTAAAGCCTCATAGAACTATGATATATACAGTAAATTTAAACTTGTTCTGAATGTAACTTTAATTACATCAATTTATGTGCGAAAACATTAATTTTTCAAAGAATAAGAGACAACTACCCCCCCCCCCCCTCAAATGATGGCCTGGACAGTTTCGTTATTTTGATTCAATTGTACAAGAAGAGACCAGGGAAACCATTTCGCTGAAACAAGATTTCTTTACACTGATATAACAAACGTTGACATTGTTCCTATATTGCTTGAGTCAATAGTTACCGAGTTAGTGTTTGTAAAAACATCATTTGGATGAATCCTAGTTTAAGGTCCGGCGATAAATTATTAAATCTGGCAACCACAGAATTATCATTGGATGATTGGATTGTTTGGCGATTTTAAGCTAAATAATTGCAACCTTAAGCTACAGTCTGAAAAAAAATCGCCAAACCCGTACCCTAAAGTAGGATTTTACCCATCATTTTTGCTTTCACGGGACTATATTAAAAAAGAATTTGACTAATAAATGTTGAATGAAATGTCATTACAAGTTTTGTAGAAATATCACATCATGCATTACTGAAGGAAAATAACTTTAATAAATGCCCTCAAAAAATAAAACGATGCTGCTTTATGCGATTTCAGTAAATATTCTCGGCCATTTAATGTTATTAGAATTGATAAGTTACGTTCAATTGAGCATAAGTATATGCAAAAACCATGCTTTTCTGTAATCAAAACTTTGTTTATTGTTATCAGTTTAAGAAAATTATTTTCTTTAAATCAGCGACAAAATACAAAAAAAGAAAATCCCTCTCTCTCTTTTATTTTTGCTTGAAAAATTATTTTCTGAAATCTAGTGAAAAAAAAAATATTCATCCCCTTGTAATTAAGGGGTTATCTGAGTCGTGAAGGTATGTTATAGACAGTAAATGCATGGAAAAGTCCTTGAAAATATTTAAGACTCAAAATCTTAGTGCGAATTCCTTCGCCAACAAAACAAGATATTTCAAAGCTATAAATTTTTTAATGGTGTCATGGGACTGTCTTGGAAAGAACAATTCGAAATTGCTTTACTCATAAAGGATTTGCAACACCAGGCAATAACAATGATGTAGTTGGGGGTCGGGTGTTATACACTGGGTTATTTGAATGACAATAAACCTGAAAGTGTCGCTGAGAAGAAATATCAGACTACTGCTCTAATAAGGGAGGACGGCGGGAGAAAACACTGAACATTTTATGAGCTGTATAATCATTCACATTTTATGAATAAATTGCTGTGTAAAGAGAGCAGACAAATAACTATCAATTATTTCTTCTGCGCAAGTCAATAATTTACTAATTGACCTATGCTTTTAATTTAATGCATTTTTCTTATTACTACAGCATATATTTTTTAATATTTCATTATAAGAACACATGAATTAAAATTCTCAGCAGAAATCACCATTCAACTTTTATATATAACTAGCTTAATACCCGGCGTTGCCCGGGTGCTTATTAATACAACATAGCATTCAGGGAAAAAAAGTTTGAAAAAGTTCTATTCATATGGGTATAAAATAATTTGCATCAATCTGTCTCTTATGTACAAACTTTGAAAAAAACTAAAATATTACAGAAAGTTAAACGTTTACAGAAAAATAGTCTTATCAAAAGGTGAAAATGAAAGATAAATATTGTCTGTGCTTTGCCGCTTCCACTGGCATGAAATATATGCACATGGAAGTGAAAAAATTGCATCAATTTCACCCGCCAAATTTAAAATATTAACTTTTCTCTATTAATTGTTCCCACCTACAAAGTAAAAATTATTATAACTCAGAAGTAAATCTATTTCTCGTTCTGAAGGCTTATCTCCATTACAGACGCAACTGTCGTCGCATTGCAAATTTGAAATTCAAATCCGTGGTTCTTTTTATTATTATTATTATTATTATTAAAGACTTTTTCTGTACTTGCTTCTGTCATGGTTTACACATTTTGCTTCCGGTTGCAGAGTTAAATCCACGCGTGAACTTTAACGCACTTCCGCTTTATAGTGGAGTTGAGTCGAGTACAATCATTAGCAGGAATACGACTGGAAGCTTCAAATCCGACTGAAATTGTTGGAGATAAACCTTGCAATATTAAAGCAGAAAAAGAAATGAAACGAATGAGATTAGCTAAGGGCCGAATTCAAGTGAAACACCATTGCAATCGCTTCAAGGCGATCGCAATGGACCAAAATTGCAGTCGCTACTGGAAATCGAATTACATTAGAATCGCATCTCGTAGCGATTGCAACGTTTCACTTGAATCCAAATTTAGGAATTTGCGATTGCATTGGTGATTTGCGATCGTCCGTGTTTTACTTGAATTCCTGCTTAAAAATCAACATATTAGGCCAGTTCAAAAATTTGCTTAGGTAACTTATTAAAAAGGGGTAATAAGGGCTGTCGAAAATGCATTGGTAGTTTTTCAAATTGAACATTACGCTTGATGGCGTTTGACTCAAAGTAAGTTGATAAATTAACAAAATTGGAAACGAAATATTCTCATGAATAAAAAATAAAGTGTTACTGAATAGCATTGTTAACGGCGTTTGTTATTTTCTCGGTGAATTATGCTTAACGGCGTTTGTCTTCACGCAATTCTAAATAAATTTTAAAACGAAAAAACTTTGAAATAAAATATAAAAAAAACTTTTTAAATTTAAAGACTATTTCTGTCTGCTCATTCGCACTAAAAAGTATGAATTAAACGGTGAAAATGCGCTTTGGGTCCATGCTTGGCGCATTTTCAAAAAGTCGCCAATTTTTGCGTAATGTCTCTCGGAGCTTTCAATTCGCGAGACAACAAGGAAAAACACGCCAGTTGGCGACTTTTTGAAAATGCGCCAAACAGGGGCCCTAAGCGCATTTTCACCGTTTATTTCATACTTTTTAGTGCGAATGAGCAGACAGAAATAGTCTTTAAATTTAAAAAGTTTTTTTATATTTTATTATAAAGTCCACATGAATTATGATTGTTTTTAACAAATTTCAATGCTAAGAGGAAATAGGTGAGCCTTAAATTGAAAATTCATTACTTTAATCGTAATCATTGTTGGAAAATACTCATATTTAAAAATCTTAAATTTCATCAATTTGAATGCTAAAAGGCCTATCTCGATTACAATATAAATAGGCTAGATTCCTATAAAAGGGTCATTTTTTGACAAAAAATTTAAATTTGAGCTTTTTAGATTTTTTAAAATTTCAAGACCCCGCCTATGAGAATTCTAGGGCATCAAGAAACCTCTGTGTCAAGTTTGATGAAAATCTGACGCAAACTGTGGATTTGTATAGAGAACAAGTATATATACATACACTCATTTTTATTGATATAGATATTATAAAGTCCACATGAATTATGATTGTTTTTAACAAATTTCAATGCTAAGAGGAAATAGGTGAGCCTTAAATTGAAAATTCATTACTTTAATCGTAATCATTGTTGGAAAATACTCATATTTAAAAATCTTAAATTTCATCAATTTGAATGCTAAAAGGCCTATCTCGATTACAATATAAATAGGCTAGATTCCTATAAAAGGGTCATTTTTTGACAAAAAATTTAAATTTGAGCTTTTTAGATTTTTTAAAATTTCAAGACCCCGCCTATGAGAATTCTAGGGCATCAAGAAACCTCTGTGTCAAGTTTGATGAAAATCTGACGCAAACTGTGGATTTGTATAGAGAACAAGTATATATACATACACTCATTTTTATAGATATAGATTAATCATTTCTTGTTATCAAATCACTTGCATCCAAATGTGATCATATTAAACAACGTCTACTGCATATTATTACACAAAGGAACAAAATTTCATTTACCAATATCACGAGTGTTGACATTGTTCGTATTTGTTTACCGTCGATCATACTTTTGTTCCGTTGACAGATTTGTCATTCACTTTGCTTGGCGGCATTGGCGATTTTGATTTTTCGCTTGCACCTGGTTTACGAATAAGTACTGTAAATGCATTCTCATGCACTTAGACTAAGTTCAAAGTTTGCAAAGGAGCGGCATATTCCAGGACATCTGATACTTTTTAACAGTGAATGTATACACACTTATTTATCTAACGGCTTTAAATTAGGTGAAAAGATGAAAAATTATTTCCAAATTTAATTTGACAAATAATGCCGGATGTGTTTGCCATGCAGAAATAGTCTGCTTTTATAACCATTGATCTTATTGTTTACTTTTGATAAGTTAATTCAACTGTATTCCTTGTAGTTCTGAAAGTTTGAATCCAACGTTAAAGAAGCACAAATATACAGGTATACTGCAGACACGTGTTTCGAGGCTATAAGGAACCCCTTTTTCAATGCAAGAAGTGTGAGCTTTAGGATGAAGTATCATCCAATAAAACCTTTTCGGGTTGTTGAATATTTAATTTTTTGTTCCATTTGCATATCTTTTCTTTATTTTAGTTGAGCTTTTTGTTTCAAGTTTTGGTTTGGCAGCATTAGCAAGCCTGCAGACGATAAATTAATAATCGCTTGGTATTCTATAATTTTTGTCATTCTTGAAACATGAACTCTTGATACTTGATCGCGATTTTGTTCTGAGCATTCTTGATATGCCAAATTTAGCCATTCTTGATGAAATGTAAATATTGTAAATAAAGTGTTTTAATTTATTTAAACTATCGTTGAGTGTTCCCTGAAGAACATGAACAGCTTGACATATGGAATTAAAATAACTGAATTCTTGAAGAAGTATTTAGAAGTCTTGATCTTCTATTGAAGCTTGAAATCATCCCGAACACATTTTTTTTATGGTGCCGAAACCCGGGAACAGTGGAATAAAAGGTAAGCTGTACCTTTTTCTTCATTGTTAATTTTGGAATTGTGTAAATT
>JAXGGA010017788.1:0-23475 GCA_038373865.1 Uloborus plumipes | reverse complement strand
CTTCTTGGCCAATGAGATGTGTATAGTAGGAACAGATGACTTGGAAACAATGGTCGCATTGCGACAAAACATCTAAGTCTTTAGTGTTGAGAGTAACACAGTTAATTCTAGATACAAGATTATCAATATCCTCAAGAGATAGGGAGGGGAGGGGGAAGTCAGAACCTTGAAATCTCACCTCATATGGTTCCCAGCCACGATCTGTACCTGCATCTGCAGCGGCTCCGAGCGGTTGAACATCACTACCGTCCTGGCTCGCGGCATCTCCATGGGATCGTAGGACCGGCATCACTTGGAGTTATGGCGGGGGGGACAGCATATTCGGGTAGAACTTCCACAGTTGAGGGAGAATTAGCTGAAATCCTGGCCCGGGATCAGTAATACGGCCTTATCAAGGCCCTTCACCCGGATCGCAGGCAAACGAGGAGTTGCGGGGGGAAGATATGGACGCCTGTGCTCCCTTCAATTCGGCGAGAAAACGCGGGGACCTGTTCTTCGCTATTTCCGGAGCATTCCCTTTCAACAGGTCGTAGGAGAAAGAGCGAGTCTCGCGGCGGGGGTCGCTGGGACCTGTTCCTTGAAGAAGCGCAGCTGCCAAGCACGTCCGACTCCTTACGCAAACATATATATTCTGTTTTATTCATATGGATAATAACTCCCTGTTCGAACGGTGGGCGTAGCTTACGGATCGATCTAATGACTGACCAATAGCAGCGCTCCTTAACATCTTACCTTCCCACATAGAAAATGTTGTTGTTACGGTGGAAGTGCCACTTGAAATTTCTGTCTTTTTTCTGAAAAAAAATCTTCCAGAAACCATGTAATTAAATATTCATCTCTTTCTTCGTGGCATTGTGACTTAACGATGCGTAACACAGCGTGCCACTATGCGATCAGTCTCGGCGCCCGGATTTAGCCAACGGGCTGTAATATCGTGTTCCATAGATATACGTCACTACACCGTCACTCCGTAGTTTCGGAGGAGATGTAGTTTGTTTAAACGACATTATTCGAGAATTTGAAACTTGAAACGGGTCTTTTTATGATTATAAGAAGACTGTAGAATTTTTTAACTGGCAGTCAAAGAAAAAAAAAAATCGGGAAAATTCTATATCGATTTAGACATCACGGTGTCGAAACAAAAATTTCATTCGAAAAAGAAAAGTTTTTTTAGCTACCATTAATAGATTTTAGGTATTGGCAGAAAAGAAAGGTTTCCAGATGCCTACTGAGTCCTGGTTACGCCCTGTACAGTCATAGAAAAAAAAAACGAAACCCTCCCTCGTATTCGAAGACCATGAATACTAGAGACACGTGTAATATGTAATTTTTTCAGGAATAATGTGCTCTGCAAATTTCTATTGGTAACATGCAGTTAAGGGGTTGTCCAAATATAAAAATCGGCATCAACTTTAAAATTTTCTATGAACCCTTCTCCCCCCCCCTTTTTTTTATCAAATACTTGAAATATAAAAATCGGCATCAACTTTAAAATTTTCTATGAAGCCTTCTCCTCCCCCCCCCCCTTTTTTCATCAAATATTTGTGATCAGCATCATCACTTCACTCTGTATACCAAATCATTTTAAATTTGCTCCAGCTGTTGTTTCACAATTAAACTGAGAAAAAACACCCCAAAAATGTATACAACATTTTTGATACTTGTGCATATAATGCCTCAACCACGTTGGTTACGACAAACATTGTTTTTTTATATCAAAGTATGAACCAACCCAACAATAAAAACTTTACTTCTTTTCAGATGAAATTTTGAATTTTTTATGAATTGCTTTTATGCAACATGTAGCAATTCAGAAAACTGTTTGCGTAGATACTTGATTTTCACAGCAAAATGTGGCATCTCAGAAGTTCATTCGGAACAATCTGAGACGATTCGATCGTTTTTTAAATTACGGAACACGGTTTTAGCATGATTGCCAATCCTAGTACAGTATCTAATATAAATAAAGACTTTTAAAACGTATCCTTTTCTCCAGAAGATATGTGCTGCCTGAGTTAGTGAGTAGACAAAAGTATGCATCTATCGTTTTTTAATCAAAAAGATAGAATGTTGCATATTTTCCCTTGAACTCTAGCAGTAGGATTTTTTGTTCTAAGTTGCAAAAAATGTTTTAATTTTAACAAAATACGAGAATTTTTAATTAATTACAAAAAGCAAACGTATTATAGCGAGTGGCTTTAGTTAATTTCTTCGAAAATATATGATTTGTCTACTCTTTGTAAACTTTGACCTTGGAAATAGTACTTTAAATGTGATGGTGGTCACAAAAATATTTTTTCGTTCATAACTTTTGTTCTACTGATCCTAAAGTGATGCCGCTTGGTACCCAGCTTACTTTTTGAAGTCCGCACCTAATTATGCAATCAAATGTTGGGGTTCTTATTTGAAAATTCAGGCTGTGTTCATTTCCCTTTATTTCTGGCCCCTGATCAAAATTTTATTCATAGTCTCAAAAGAACATCTTTGACATTTTGTACTCCATCGAGAAACATTTTTCGCAATAATTGCAGTAAAAGCCAACCATTTATAGAGCGTCGCTACAACTTCGGCGTTAGTGACTCAAATGTAACCGCTCAACTACTGGTAGAAAAAAAGAAAAGCAAGGAGAAAAATTTATGCCAAATACAGGGTGTTCCGTAACAAATTGTACAAACTTCGAGGGGAGTTAGAGGGGATGATAGCAAGCAAGAATCACCTAGGAACATAGGTTCGGAAACGCACGGTTGACGAGCTACATGTGCACAAAGTTGTCAAATTGTGTCAGAATGGCTCGTTATTACGACGGTTTTTTATTATCATTTCGATGCATTTGTTTGAGCAACAGGCAGCAAAATTTTAACTTACCGATTTAACCTTTCTTAAAAATTAATATTATTCAATGAGACACAAGATTGGGATCATCCGAAATGTTTATTGGACAAAGACATTACACGTTTAATGTAAATAATGTTAGAAAATGTCATAAATTATGTTCAAAGTTTCCACCATTGTTAGCGATACATGCGTTACACCGTTGGACCATATAGACTGGCGAACTCTCTCAAATACACCCGGATTCTCTTGGATATATGCAGCAGCACAGGCGATTCTTGCAACTAGATTCATTTCTGAATCCACAGGAGTTGCGTACACAGCACTTTTCAAAGTACCCCAAAGAAAGAAATCGAGACTGTTTAAATCAGGAGAGCGTGGTGGCCAGGGAACTGGTCCACCACGACCAATCATCGGGGACCAAACACACAATTCAGATGTTCCCGAACATGTGTTCCATAATGGGGAGGTGCCCCATCATGTTGAAACCACATATGGCGTCTGAGATATGTTGTGGCACAGAGTTAAATAATGTTGGTAGAACCTCTTGCAGAAAGATGAGATATTGTTGAGATCTCAGTGGAGATGGCAACAAATAAGGTCCAATTAAGACGTCACCAACCGAACCAGCCCAAACATTTACTGAAAAACGATGTTGAGCAGCCTGTAATCTTACGCCATGGGGATTCTCATCAGCCCACAAATGAGCATTGTGGGAGTTGAACATCCCATCTCGCGTAAAGTATGCTTCATCCGTCATTAAAACACAGGATGAGAAATTTACATCTTGGCTACATTGATTGAGATACCAGTGTGCAAAACGTTCACGAATAGGATAATCTGCGGAGAGCAGTAACTGTACGCGTTGTAGATGATATGGATGTAAGTGTGCACATCGCAAAGCACGATGAACAGACGTCGTAGATCCTCCAACAGCAGTAGCTATGGCTCGTACGCTGGTACTCGGATTTCTTCTAACGGTACGCAATACGTGTTCTTCCATTCTTAGCAGGAAAGTACCCGATCATGGAATAATGAATTTTTTTTCAATCAGTACCAATTGAAAGAGCATTGTAAAACATGTTTCTGGACGCATGCGTTTTTGCCCTCGTGCCCCCGTTATCGAAATATAAGGTCCTAAAGTCAGCTGATTTTTTTTTGAAAATTCGCCAATTTTAGCGAGTTATAATGAAACTGGAAGCTGCGGCGCGATTACACTATTTGCGTCTAGCGGGAAACCTAATTCCCATTTTTGGTCATCTGAAAAGCTTGTGGAAGACGACTTTACAATAATCTTTTACTTTACCTATGCGTGTTAAGCAAAAAGCTACTATCAAGCCTATGACATGGAAAGCAGAGAGCTTTTTAAGGAGGAAAAACAACTTTAAACAACATCAAAATTAATTTTTATCTTATTATTTGCGATTAAAGCAGGTCCCTTGTTTAAAGGGCCCAGAAGACTACTGAACCTCCTGTTTTTTTTTTTTTTCATCATTTTTTTAAGTGTTTGCACAATATTGTATCATGGGTGATATTTGGGCTTTTCAATTGTAAAAATTGCAAATATAAATTTTTTCAAACCACTTTTCTGATGGTGGGTCCCCTATAACCAAGGTGAGCTCTCCTGAACATTTTTGTCAACTGCATTACTGGGTATGTAGGAAGGGTCTTTCAAAAAAAAAAAAAAGTGCTCAAATAGGACTGTTCAAGCGAAATTATTAGGAACTAGGCTCGGGGGGGGGGGGGGGCAGTTTTTTTTTTGACCTGCTAAAAATGTATTGAAAATGTGTTCAAATAAAACAGTCAAACAGGAATGAGGTGTTTTCTCTGCGATATTTCGAAAGAAAAAATTGTTCGCTCGAATTAGACTTGTTCCCTCAAAAGTTATAAAGGAGGACAGGGGAAAGAAACGGAAATTGAAATTGAAATATTGTTTAAATCAAAAAGTCGAATATGGGAGTGTGTTGTCCTCACTGAGATCTTTCAATCAAAAAAAAAAAAAAATCGAATCAGACTATGCACTCAAAAGTTATTGCCGGGGGGTGGGCAGAAGAACTGACCAATAGACAGACTGACAGGACCACAATTTCCGTAGCTCAAAACCCAACTTTCCTACTTTAAATTTCTCTGTGTATTTTATTATTTTTATTAAGTTGTGCTTTTTCGACTCAATTGTTTTGAGCATGTTTTTTTTGTGTTTTTTCAATGCATCAGGTTTTTCATGATTTTTTTTCACCTATTTTCTACTTTTATAGAAAAGTAAGCTAAAACTTGTATTGATTTACAATTTTGTTAGTCTTTTCCTACCCGTTGAACATAAAGCAGAATTATTAAAAGTTATTCTAGTGTTTTTAAACAGTACGAAATTAACATGCAATATGTTGTACATTTACGTTATAAAAACTTTTCGCTACAGTGACTAATTTTGTTCGAACGACATGGGTTTTTACAATGAGTGTCGACTCTATTAGTATATTTTAAGAATGGAAATAACTCTTTCCCTCTACCCTTGATGTAATTTCCGACATGGATATAATTTTGCAGCTATTGACATTTACTATTCGTTTTCTTTTTTAAATTTCTATTTATTTTTTCTCGATTTCAATTTAAAAAAATAAATGTTTTTGCTAAGAGTGATCAGATAGTGAAACTTCTTGTACCGATTTTTTTTTTTTTTTTGGAAATGAGAACTGATATCATAATTCATGACAATTTAATTTCTACCTCTAAGACTATTTATTTTATTTTTTGTACATGAGCTCATATTAGCTGCTCTTCATACTTATTTAATTATCCCTAATTATTCATTAAGAAACACATGCAATGTATTTTAAAGTATAATAATTAACACATATAACTTAGTTCAGTAAAAAAACTTTCAATAACTAAATTTTAAAATGTATTGTTATCATGCGTAAAAAGATAAAACTTTAACTTCTTTGCAATGTTTTCGTTCCTCTGGATAAAGCACTCTGCTTTCCACATCATAGTCTTGACCAGCATTCTTTATTTTAGCTCATACACGTAGTTAACGTAAAACATCTTTTACTTTCTTTGCAAATGACCAAACATGGAAACGATGCGAAACCAAGCAAGCAGTGGAAGGGAGAATCGGGAGGTAGCTACAATTTCTTGCCAAGTCTTCAAATTTGGCTACTTTTCGGCCGACTTTAAGATCCCCTATCTCGGAAACGAGGGGACGAGGGCACTTGATCTTTGGGTCAAAAACATGTTTCAGTATGCTCTTTCGAATGGTACCATTTTTAACTTTTTTCATTATTGCTTAAGTTGAGTACTTTCCTGGTTAGACTGACTATGTAGTGGCCTGCTGTGACAATATCTATGATTTCGTAGGGACCCATATTAACCCAAATTGCGATGCAAATTATTGAACATTCGATGGTCTGGTGTTTCTCTCTGCAAGTACCTTTCCCGATACAGCCTCTGAGCCGCTCTTCCATTTCCGTTTGCCAAACCATAAATAAAGGTGCATATTAGCAAGCTCTGCATCCGTGAAACGTTCCATACTTCTCTGTGGGCGCTTGCAGCTAAAATGACTACTGAGAGAGAGCACGTGTGCTTCTGTGAGCAACGCCGCCTAGCATCTAATGAAGGCATTCCTAAACTACGGATTGTTCTGCAATTTTGATTGCTTGTGATGTGACTATGACAATGTAGTGGCCTGCTGTGACCATATCTATGATTTCGTAGGGACCCATATTGACACAAATTGCGATGCAAATTATTGAACATTCGATGGTCTGGTGTTTCTCTCTGCAAGTACCTTTCCCGATACAGCCTCTGAGCCGCTCTTCCATTTCCGTTTGCCAAACCATAAATAAAGGTGCATATTAGCAAGCTCTGCATCCGTGAAACGTTCCATACTTCTCTGTGGGCGCTTGCAGCTAAAATGACTACTGAGAGAGAGCACGTGTGCTTCTGTGAACAACGCCGCCTAGCGTCTAATGAAGGCATTCCTAAACTACGGATTGTTCTGCAATTTTGATTGCTTGTGATGTGACTATGACAATGTAGTGGCCTGCTGTGACCATATCTATGATTTCGTAGGGACCCATATTGACCCAAATTGCGATGCAAATTATTGAACATTCGATGGTCTGGTGTTTCTCTCTGCAAGTACCTTTCCCGATACAGCCTCTGAGCCGCTCTTCCATTTCCGTTTGCCAAACCATAAATAAAGGTGCATATTAGCAAGCTCTGCATCCGTGAAACGTTCCATACTTCTCTGTGGGCGCTTGCAGCTAAAATGACTACTGAGAGAGAGCACGTGTGCTTCTGTGAACAACGTCGCCTAGCGTCTAATGAAGGCATTCCTAAACTACGGATTGTTCTGCAATTTTGATTGCTTGTGATGTCCCCTGCCTCCCCTCAAACCTTTACTTCCCCTTGTCCCCTACTACCCTTAAATATTGGGACAAAGTTTAAGGGTTGTTAGAGGGGACGATAATTTGAAGCAAATCGCATGGGAACATAGGGTCGCGCAAGCGATGCTCAAGTACTACAGACACACAAAACCTGTAGTTACTAATTTAATATCCAACAAAGGTTTTGCATAATATTAAATATTTAAGAAAGGTTAAAGCGGTTGTTGAAATTTTGCTGCCTGTTGCCCAAAAAAAATGCGCCGAAATGATAATAACCAACCGTCGTAATAACGAACCATTCTGACACAATTTGACAACTTTGTGAATGTGTAGCTCGTCAACTATGCATTTCCGAAATTATGTTCCTTGGTGATTCTTGCTTGCTATCATCCCCTCCAACTCCCCTCAAAGTTTGTACAAAGTGTTACGGAACACCCTTTATATCGACAAATCGTGTATCTTTCAGGAATTAATAAATTATTGAAAAAAAAAAAAAAATATATATATATATATATATATACACTGTCGGCTCTGCTTAATCGAGTAATGGATAAATAAATACTCTGCTTATACAAATAAACATCCAGGAACCGAATATTTCCCCATGCCATAAACGCAATGTTAAAGATTAACGCTTGAACAAATACCCCGCTTAATCATATATTTCTTGGAACTGACAGAATTTGTTTAAGCGGCGCCGACAGTATATAGAAACTTGCTCTTAATCCCAATTATTTTTAATACATGTCCAAACCTCTAATGACAGTTGTATCAAATGTAATTCTCGCAAAAAATTGTGTTTCAAAAAAAATGAGTCAAGCACTTATAAAACCAACTTTAATCATTTAGAATATACATTTGAGGGTAACTTTCAAAAATTTGATCTTCCCATCTGCGAGCAGTAATAAACATGTTTAAAATGCATAACAAACAAATCTCATTACAATAATCACCAGGTTGTCACCAAATTCATAACAAACACAATTAATCATCACAGTTTAATTTCAAAATTGTACTTACATGAAAACTAAATATGTATTTGAGCAGAAAATAATTAAAAAAAAAATTCAGTAAATAATATTCGTTTCATGGTATGGTTGTTTTAGAATCAAGACATTGCTAATTTTTTCAATTAGAGAACATAGTACAATACTGAAGTCTTCAAAAACGATTAAAATTTAAAGAGAAACAGTAAACGTAATGCTAAAGCGAGAGAAAAACATACTAAATATTTTAGGAGTATTTGTTGCTGTCATGATTTCAGTTTTACAGAAGATGAGGAAAAAGAATTTGTAGTTAAAATCTGATAACAACACTTAAAATTTGGTAAAAATTTCACACTGACATCTCAGCTATCTACATGTGCTGAAAATATACTGAGTTAGAAAAAATCTGACTGTTCAACTTTTGTATAATTTCTGTGTTTTAAAAATAATAAAATAAACTTTCAAAATCATTGAAGTTGCAGTGATCAGTTTCTTTACCAAGTAATGCTAATTCTTTACAGCAGGTAGACATTACCTAAAACTGGTAACGTTACCTTTTCAATTTGATAAATAATAATTAAGAAAAAAAAAAACGCTTCGAAAATTTTCACTTTTTATCCAACTGATTGTCGTTAAAACTCATTTGTTACATGCAACTGATACATGTGACTTGAAATGCTCACATGCAAAAAATAACTAATTAAATTCTAAAGAAAGAAATAACTTTCTGCTTAAAAGCAAGAATTATAAATAACAGCATGAAAAAAAACCAGAAACAATTCTTAAAAAATACTCAATTTCATATTTTAGTTTTACAGGCTTTCTTCAATGCAAGAAAATGAGTAAAGACATCTAATGGAAGGCAAAAAAGTTTTTGCAAAATGGATACTAATAAATTAAGCATTAGCAGTCCAAAGTGCAATGTTTGTGATTGAAGTAAAATGTAAAAGGACCAAATAAGCTGTGTGAAAATAAAATTGAAGCAAAAAAAAAAAAAAATAAAGCAAAAAATTATGAAGAAAATACAGCATATAGCAATTTCAAGCCAACAATGGAGACTCTTCATCAGCGCAAAAAGCTCAACACACAAGATGAAAGCCGACATTTTGTGTGTGTGTGAGCCCAGAGCCTGTAATCAGCCTTGTGGACAAAATATCCGCAAATTTTTTTAAAACTTCAAACATTAACTCATAACTGGGTTTCAATTTTTAATTTTAATTAAAAATATGCTATTTCAAGAATTAATAAAGCTTTATTGACTATAATGAAAAATCTTTTACTTAACAGGTTACTTCATTTATGCATCTCTTTTAAAGTTGAGTAAAAAAACAAATTTTTTCAATTATTAATAAAAGTTTAATTTCAATTTCAGTCATTCAAAAGTAATAAATTATTTTAAAATATAATTATTATTAAATAATAATTAAATTAATTAAAATTTCACTTTTCAAACAATAATTGCAAGAAGTTAAGTAGTAACTTATAATTGAATTGGCTAATTGTTAAATAATTGAAACCTTAATAATTATAAAATATAGTCAACTATTCATTTATCAATTTATTTAAATTCAAGTTTTGTTAACCAAATTATTTTAATTCCTAACAAAAATACTCATTTCCAACAAATTTTAATTTTAAGAAAAAGTCACTGCCCCATAGTTTAACAAACTATTTCCAACAGTCCTGACCAAAAATATCAGAAAAATGAATGTAAATATGAAAATAAGTTTTCAGTTATGATTAAATGCTCGAAAGTTGTTATTAATGTGCGAATAAAATTTTAATAGCACTCAGGTCAGGTTAAAATTTTGCTTTGAAAAGATCACCTCAAGTAAAATGATCTAAGGTCTTTACTCTAGCTTACAGCAGGATCATTATTTAAATAAGATCAAAAGGATCATTTAAAAAACGAGAAATATAACATTGTTAAAAGCACAAGCGTATAGGAATACTGCAGACCCATGCTTCGGCGTTACAATGAACCCCCTTTTCAATGCAAAAATTGTGAGCTTATGGATGCAGACATCCAACAAAAGTTTTATTCTTTGCTTTTGTTGCATGTCAGTGCATCCCTAAGCTCACAATTTTTTGCATTGAAAAAGGCACTCCTTGCAACGCCAAAACACATGTCAGCAGTATTTCTATGTATTTGTGCTTTTAACAACATTGTATTTATGCCATTTATATATTTTGTTTCATTTTGCTTTTTCCAGTTTATTTTTTCTACCAAATTAATTTTTTGGTTAACTGCTCTCCATTTTTTTCCTGCCTATTTATTTTCCTTTAAGCTTATCTAAAATTAGGTTTGAAATTTCATAGATACATTTCTGTTATTTCTCACTTGTGCGTCTATTTTTTTTTTTTTTTTTGGTCCATTTCTTGTACTGGGTAGAAAGTGAGAGATTATTTAAGGAGAAATTAGAGATATCCTATGACATCTTTTAAGTAATCAGCTATCAGAGTGACAAATACACAAGTATTTGTCCTGACTGATAATTCTTTTAAATAACAATAAAGTAGTTGTATAAATATATCACATGAGTATTCTGTCTGTGGAGTCTAGGTTTTAACAGTTTAAGGCCACAACCTTGGGAGCAGAAGGCTTCTCACGTTGTCGCTGATGACACTCATGAACCATAAACTTCAGATTCCTCGATTGGCTTGAACTCATAATTGCCACGCCCATCCATGTATAAAGTGTACTAAAATGTAAAGTCATTATTTAATGTAACAGCTAGCAAAATACTCGAGCATTACTTAAAAAAATAAAAATACTAAGAAATTTGCATAAAAAAAACAGGCAAAGAAATTCACAGCTTTCTAAAAAAGAAGAATTTTGTACAGTAAGCACTCGTTTTTTCCCTCATTCGAATATACCGCACTTTTTCTTTGTTCCCGATAAAAAAAATTTACATTAAAAAAAAAAGTGTCTTTTCATTTGACATCACAGAAGGAAAAAAGGTATATTTCTCCAAAAAGTATTTTCTCTCTTCAGTCAAAGAATGTTAATTGTGCATACATTAAATTTGTTGCAGTTTAAACTGCTTTTTGATTCATATTCTATCATAAAACATTATTATTATTGATATTTTCATTTTATGAGAAAAAATAATAGACTAAATTTTCTTTTATTTTCATTAAGGAAATCAGGCTAAATATGATAAGAAAGTAATCTTTTTGTAGGTGCACGTGTCCCCCTCCCCCTCATTTGTTCATCAATTAAATCTTCAATTTTTATGACATTGGTTATACCGCGTTTTCGGGTACAGCGAGCTTTATCGTTGCTTCCCAACAAGCGTTATATAACGAGGGGTTACTGTACTGAAATATACTTGTTATATTTTTTGTATGGTAGACCCACCAGTGAATAACATCCAACAGTAAATGAACAGTTTGTTGAAAAAAAAAAGTTTTAAAATATTTTTCTTAGATGAATTGGCAGTAGTAACTTGCACAGCCCCAATGTTTATCACGGTATCAAGTAGTTAATATTTTATGCATGTCATTGCTTTTACAATTGAAAAACAAACTTACCTCATGGTGTTTCCACAGTGATTTTCTGTGTGAAACTGTAAATAATGTTATTCCCATCTAGAAAAAAAACGTGTTGTTTAACATTTGCTTGCTATTTCAAGAACAGAAGAAAAAAAGTAGAGAGAACTAAAAGAGCTATGACAAAAAGGAAATAGAAAAAAGAAAGAAAAGAAACTTGGGACAAATTTTTAATATTCTTTTTCACTTTGAATTTATATTATGTTCACAAAATTTTACACTTTATTTAAATTAATAGATTTTCAATACATGCCTGAAGAAAAAAATCAAAATGAATTGTAATTCTGCTCAACATTTACCAATTATTATCATATCTAAATATTTTGATTTAATTTGTCAAAATAGAAAAGGTTGAAAACTGAACCCCATGCTTTGGCAGTCCCACCAGAGGTTTAAAAAAAAATATAAAGTAAATAGGTGGAAATAGGTAAGGTATGGAATAAAGGTTAATACTTTATAAGATTTTGCTGAAGGAAAAGAATAAATCAAAAAATAGTTAATTCAATAAACACTAAAACATACAAATTATGAATGAAGATGGTTTATGAGACAAGGTAAGTGTGTTTTTGCTTCAATTCCTAGTAACTTCTGTAGGAGTTCTTTGCTTCATATTTTCTATTTCAATTCAAAAATGTAAACAATGGCATTTTATTTCCATAATTCATTTTTTGAAATGAGCATTTTTTTGTTCAATATTGAACAAACAGCTCAAAAAAGCTTTTACTCAAAAGACTTTTATAAATTCTGATCCAATAGTCGCTTAGCTCAGAACATTTTTCAAAAATAAACAGACACTTTAAAACTTGCATCAGAATAGGAACATATCCCGCAAAAAATACCCATTTAAATAAGAAAATTATTCCACAAGTATTTTTATTCTATCTATATAACATAAAGTCTTTAAGAATTCGTATAACTGTACAATTTACGAGAAATTCTGAATAAAAGATCGTCTGTTTGCTACCGACAAAAAAGAAATAAAAATCAAAGGTTACATTTTAAAGCCATGTAATACACACTCAGCTTCTGAAGGTGAACAGTTATCGTAATTTTATTTGTTAGAAACGAAAAATAATCCCGAACAATTTTTGTAGGAAAAGAACAAGTTTCAAAATAAATTCAACATAACCTCAAAAACTGCATCAAACAGAGACATAAAAACCCAAAAAAAACTCTGCTGTTTTTAGGAAAATATTCCCCAAAACACCTCATTCTACTTAAACTAAGTAAAGTCTGTCTCAAAACCCCATGAAAAATAAAAATTTCAGCAAAACTTTAAAACAAAAAGTTGCTTAAGTATTTGGATAGCAGACAAATTTCTCCTACTTAACTCGCGAGAGCTTGCGCGGGGTCGAAAACGACCCCAGCCGTTTTTGTTTCAATTTCCTGTAATTTCATAGTCAGATAAGAAAATCATGTTTTTGGCAGCTGCAATTGTGTCCTAGATTGATGGGTGGGTGTGGTTGGAATTTTCTTAAACCCTTTTCATTCTTGTAAACAAGCGGATGTGTTAAGAGATACCAGGCTTGTTTCCGACCCCACGTGAGCGCTCGTGTGACAAACAACGGAGCGAGGTCTCGTGAGTTAAAAAACAATTATTCAACAAACAAAACTCATTCTTCCTAAACAACATAAAGCCTGTCTAAAAATTCCAGGTAAAATTAACAATAAAATTCTAAAAGACAAAGTTGTTTTAGGATTTGAATAGCAGCCAAAAGACTCCAATAGGAAAACAATCATCAGACTTTTATTTGTTAAGTATATTCAAAATGGCAACAGAAAGAAATAAAAATCATTGATCCAATAAAAGCAAAACAACAAAAAAGTTGCTTTAGGAGTTATAAAAGAAAAAAAAATCCTACTAAAAAGAATTATTCCCAAATTTCCCATTCTCCCTAAGTAAGTTTATGTCAAATGACATTTTAATTAATATCTCTGCTTTAAAGTTGCCAAAAATTACAAGATTGGTCTGATTGTTTTCTTGAGGAAATTTTGAATCAATTGGTACATCACTCGACTCTTAATTCAAAGCAGTTCTTGAGGAATTTAAGTTTCGGGTAGAAAGACTTACAGACAAAAGGGCACAGATTTTAATAGTATAGAAAATAGAATTTTAGTCAATTTAGAGAGAAGAAAATTTCTTACCTCTCGACAGTATTGATACATAGATCCTTCAACATCAACACTAACAGCACTGGTGCATTCATCTAAGATAGCAAATTGTGGGCGATGGTAAAAAAGCCTAGCCATCTAAAAACAAAGTTATGTCAAATTAAAAAAAGTAAACTTTCAACATATACAACATATTTTTAAGCTAGTTAAATTTTTAAAGATTATCGGAAGCCAGAATATTTCAGTTAAAAAAATTCGTGACAAACGAAAATACAAGAAAATTATGTATGTGTGGATATATATATATATTGTCTGCCCCGCTTAATTGGGTAACAGATAAACGAATACCCCACTCATACGAATAAAATATCCTGGAACAGAATATTTCCCATGCCATAGATGCAAGCTAAAAATCTCCATTTAAACAAATACCCCGCTTAATCAACTAATATTTCCCGGAACCGACAGTATTCGTTCAGGCAGGGTCGACACCATATACAGTAAACATTTTTTTAACAGGGCACATAAAGTCACTGGAATTTTCTTTACACTCTCAGATAAAGTAATTTACATGTTAAATAAGAAAGAAAATTAAAGTGGCCTTACCTATCCTACTAGAAATAATAACTACTAAATTCACATGTAAAAAGAAAAATGTTTAGTGGATTCAAAGGACCAACATGAATTTAATTCAACGTTTGGTTCCTATGACTGAAGTCACACTATTTTTTAACATTACTTGAAGAGTATCACTGACAATCTGCATCAAATTAATGTAAAAATATGATGAATGCTAACCAGGAAACCATGCAATAGTATAACAATGAAAAGGTTCTTTAATAAGTGGCAATCCAAAGAGCATTGTAAAACATGTTTCTGGACACAATGTTTTTTCCCTCATAATCCAGTTACACAAATAAATCAGTTTAAAAAAACTAAAAAATATGCTTTTAGAGTTGATCAAACTAAAGAGAAGCATAAAATAAATCTCAACATGAGAATAAAATTAGTGACAAGAAAATTAATGTCACTGTTCTAAAAGTGTGGGGTGCTCAAATATCAATCATAAATGTTCACTAGTTTCATTCTAAAATTGCAGAATTAGTTTTAAAATGTCATAACCCCATGCTTTTAGAACACACATTAATTTTCTCGTCACTCATTCTATTTTTAAGATATAATTTACTTCTTTTTTAATCTTGATTAACTCTAAGAGCATATTTTTTAATTTTTTTAAACTGCGATTAATTTTTAACTTTTTAGTTCAATTTTGAATTAAAGAAACATATTTAATATGCACAGATGTGTTAGCAGTTGAATGACTGTGATTAAATGGCTGTTGATTGTAATACATCAACACATGTAATAGTTTAGCCTTTAGTATTAATAATAGTATTAAATACATTACTCTTATATTTGTAAAGAATGTGAATTTCATCTTTTATTCAGAGTTACATACATACAAGCAAACCCACCATGTAAAACTAATAAAAGCGTATTAATAGGAAGTCTTAAAGTCTGCCAAAGTTTTTGAGGGAAAAGCCTAATTCAGCTAGGTTAAATGGCAGACATCTTGCACATGATTCCTAGATAGATGTACTGCTCATGCAGACGGGGGAAATTGTGTGATCAATTTCTCACCAAGAAATTATACTTGGCTCTTTTCACAAAATTTTGCGAGAGATTTCAAAATATTATGTCTTAATAACGGGCGAATTCTTTTTGCATTAAGAATATGTCTTGAGATACTCCTTCATTGCGTCATATTTAAACCTTTTCATTATCACACTAATCACGTGGTTTCCTGGTACGTATTATTAACTGGGAACTGCAGGAAAATATAAGTATGTCACAAGGTGATTTAAAAACTAACTGCGCAATAATAACACAATCAAACCTCGTTAAAACAGACTCAAGGGGCTCTTTCAAAATAATTTGACAACTCTAGTCAGTTGGGTGGAGCGAAAAAAATGAATTTTTGATTTTCGTAAACGGGTACCTTTCATTTACTGTGAATGAGGATAAGTAACAATTCTGTAAAATATTTCACTTTTGCGACGTCATCTTTAGTCTGCGCATTTGGCCTGAAGTTTTGAAATTTTAGATTTTTTTTAGATTTTTCAAATTTTTTTAAAAAATATTGCAAATGATAAAACTAGTGACGGGTTGTTATTAAATGGAAGAAAAAGGTTTGAAATATACAAGAAATTTTTAAAAATCATTTCAGATTATAATTTCAGTCTGCGCATTAGGCCCAAAGTTCGTCAAATTTTCAGAAATTTCCGATATTTTCAATATTAGCAGAAATTTTATAATTCAACATTTCCTCTCAATATTTACTAAAAGTGCCTTCAAAATATTTTCTTAATCATTCTGTTGTTTCTTTGAACTACTCAACTCTATGCTTACTCATTGAAATTACCCAGGACTCACCACGAGGAAGTGGCCGCACTTTGGGTGCCACTCGCGCTCCCCTTGCTTCCAACCGATGAGAGCATACATTTACATTTCTTAGACAAGTCAGAAACAATAAATTGTTTCTTTGAGTAGGAAATTGTTTGCATTGGTTTTGATTTATGCACTACAAAGACAGGAAAATAAAGGTGTAATACGGAAACTGGAAGAAAAACTTAGTAGACCTCTGTAATGGAACAGTTGCCAATTACATTTGAATGAACTTAATTTGCTGCATTTTTTGCAAAAGCTAGATGGACCTACCAGTGGACCAAAGTGATTTTTGGGCCTGTTAGACGAAACTAAACATGTTATACTTTCAAATTAGTTCAATATGAACCTATAGAATTTGTCATTGATCAGATTGATTTTGACAATAAAAATGGTTCAAGTACTGAGCAACAGTAACTTCATGAGATGAGCAAGGTAGTTTTGACTGGGAAAATATTTTAAAAAATGCGAAACAGAAGTCCAAGAAAGCTTTCCCTAGTCATAAGTTGACTACAGAAAACAATCTTTAGACTATAATTTTTAAAAGAGTTCATAACTTTCCCGGGTAAAAGTGTCCTTGCTCTTTTAGGATGAAGCACAGACGTTACTAATTTAGCTATGAATTCGTGTGAGATTTAAAAAAAAGCAGAAAATTGTTTTCACATCTGTTCAAAACAATGTATACTTTGCACCCAAGAAATATGCTGTTATCAACTGTGTGAATATTTGTTCCTTATATAAATCCAGTTTTCGTCGGATTTTCAACAAACTTGGCACAGAGGTTCCCTGCTGCATTAGAAATCACATAGGCAGGGGTTTTGAAATTTAAAAAAAATCCAAAGAGCCCAAAATTCAAATCTTTTGTCTCAAAATGGTCATTTTCTTATAATTTTGAATAGATAGAGTAATAGAGATAAGACTTTAAGCACACAAATTGATAAAATGTAACACATTTAAATAGGAGTATTTTCCTACAAAGATTACGATCAACAATGAATTATCCATTTTAGGCTCAACTATTTCTTTTTAGCATGAAATAAGTGTTTATATTCCCATGTGGATAGAATACATTCAAATGTTTTTTAGAGCTATGTTGTATTAATAAGCACCCTGGCAACGCCGGGAAATAATCTGGTTAGTTCATAAGAGAGAGCATATAAAGAAACTTGCTTTAAATCGTATTATAAACGCTCAATCTAGAAAACAAACAAGCAAACAAGTGAGAACGCTTCAGATCCCAAAAAATAGACAAAAATCTATTTTCATACATTACATACATAAATCAAAAGTCAGTATGCATCGATATGATTTCTTGCCATGATGTGGAAATTACAAAGCTACCTTTTACAGGTAATTTAACAACACAATATTTACAAAGATTATGGAAGCTGAGAATTTAAATATGATTTCTGAATGCGCTCTTTTTAAACTGCCATTCAAGACTCAATCAGTTGAAAGAGCTGTCGAATAGGTCACAAAAGCTCTTCAAAATTGGTATGTAATCACAGGAAAAGAAAAAGTTTAGTAAAAACGAGGATATCTGACAGAAATATTTGATCAATTTACGACACAAAGGAACAATTTAACTGTGAAAGACGTATCTAACAAATGTAAATACGTGCTTGCATTGGTTGGAAGGAAGGGTTCACGTGTAGGACTAGAAGTGCGGTCACCTCCTCGTGGTGAGTCCTGGGTAGTTCCACATGAGCTAGGGAAGAGTTGCAGGGTTCAAAGTAATAACAAAATGAATAAAAACAAGTTTGAAGACACTTAAAGTGAGTATTGAGAGGAAATACTGAGTTAAAAAATGTCGAAAATATCAGAAATTTTGGGACATTTTATGAACTTTGAGCGCAATGCACGAACTGAAATAATAATCTTAAACGGTTTTAAAAAATTCTTTGTATATTTCAAACCTTTTTCTTCCATTTAATAACCACCCGTCACTAGTTTTATCATTTGCAATATTTTAAAAAAAAATTTGAAAAATCCAATAAAAATCAAAAATTTCAAAACTTTAGGCCAAATGCGCAGACTAAAGATGACGTCGCAAAAGTGAAATATTTTACAGAATTGTTACTTATCCTCATTCACAGTAAATGAAAGGTACCCGTTTACGAAAATCAAAAATTCATTTTTTTCGCTCCACCCTACTAGTCAGTCTTATCTGAAAGGAAATGAACAGCAAATAATAAGTCAGGGTAGTGTAAGTGTAGTTTGTCTCAACAGTAATTCGATTTAAGTATGTTCAAATTAACCAGGTTCAAGTGCATTAGAACATACGCACAATTGTAGTACTCAAAAAGATCTAGCCATTAGGTGAAACAGCTATGCATTGTACATAACCAATAAGACTTCTTTGATCTATTTTTAAAATCTTTATTTCAGAATTTTAAAAGATTATTTATGGCACGTTACATATGTTGTTGAGTAGGATTCAAAATGCTTAAAAAGTATTGGTACAAAACTGCATTCTATAAAAGTTGTACGACTTATGTGAGCATGTAGTATGATGTCAAAAATGTTTAGCTATATTAGAGTTAGGAAACACGTCATTCCTGTTATACAGCTATTTTAATTGCAAAAAAAGGAAAAATAGACAAATGTAGAACTAAGTTTAAAGATTTCACTTTATTTGAAAACAATGTTTACTACTGCAGGCAATCATTTTTAAAAAGAAAATTTTTTAAAACTTGATACAAATTCATTTTTTGATTTCAAGATAACATCTAAGAGTGAAGTTTGGAGAAAATATTCCGACTACTCCAATTTAACTACTCCCTTTTAAACTTGAACATACAATGATTACTCTTCTGAACTTCTTTTTCTCTTCCATTGGACAGTAATGACGCTTAAAGAAAATAAAATTTCCCTAAAATGTGCAACTAGAACTGTTGTTGAACACATTATTTTTAAATATGGAGAGCAAATCTTTAAATCTTCCAGTGCAATGTCACATTTTCAATCTACTAGCACATACGTAAAAGTAAGAAATGAGTGAAACTAAAAACCCTTGATTTCAAGATAAATTAGAATAAATAGCATAATAAAGATTATTGTCTTCACCAAGATGCAAATGCTCTGCCAGCAGAAGGTGGCACATGAAAAATCCATATAAATAAAACAAAGAATGTTTATGTATGTATGTTCCGTATACAAATCCACAGTTGCGTCGGATCTGGACCAAATTTGGCTGCATTTGGTTCTTGGTTGCTCAGGACGGGTCGTAAGGGGGGGGGGGTTGAATGCCGAAAAAGAACCAATCTGTTCAAATTTCAATTTAAGGACTCAAAAATGGATCTTTCTACCTGAAATAATTATCGAATCTTCTCGATTTCGGTCTCATTGGAAAGATTGCAAAAAATACCTATTAAAAGGATTTCCTTCCTAAAGTCTTGAAAAATGTTAATTGATATCTTCACCAGGGAAAAAGTTATGGGGATTTTTAAGTTTGGAAATATGAAACTGGACGTAAAAATCATCTTCACAAGCGTAAAAGAAATTAATTAGTGCAAAACAAATCATTGAAAAGAAAAAGCAGAATAAATATCTGTAACTAGTTTTTTCTGGAATGTGAACAAATAAAATCTTGCTTTTGCTTTCAGAATTTTCCTGTGATGGGGTATGGGGGGGGGGGGGGGTCAAAAATTTTCGGCAACTGATTTTTGGAACTGCATGCCGGCAATATATAGACTTTAATACAGTCGGGACTTACAGACATGCATCACTTGATATAACTTTTCTTCTCAAGGTAAACCGTGGTAGCTAGTGAACTATAAAAGACATTCCTATCTCGGCAAGCGCCAACTAGCATTCTAAATCTTCAGTTAGTGGCTACACGCCGACTGTAATCATTTATTGAAATCGGAATTTGTAAATAATCTGTAGTTTTATAGTCTATTTTATCACTCAAATAGTTTTTCATTTTTGACTAAACATTCACACATTTAACAATAAATAATAATGATACAATAACATTGAATTCCAAAAGGTATATAATAGTACTTACAGCAACTCTTTGCTTTTCTCCTCCACTAAGCAGGTCCATCCAGTCCTTTAAGAAAATCATAAGAGAATTAAAATAAATATAAAAATGAACATAAGATTATGAACCAAAAAGTAACTCGCGAGAACTTGCACTATTATTTTTAACACGAGCGTTCGCGCGGGGTCGAAACCGCTCCCAGTGCTCTCTAAACACCCCCCTTGTTAACAAGAATGGAAAGAGTTAAAGAAAATTCCAACCACAACCTCACATCAATCAGAGACACAATTGCAGCTACCCAAAAGATGGTTTCCTTATCTGGCTATGAAATTCCAGGAAATGGAAACAAAAATGGGATGGGGTCGTTTTCGACCCCGAGGGAGCTCTCGCGAGTTAAATAACATACATCAAAATTAATATGATTATGAAGCTTCTGCAGAAATTTTTTCCACTTAGTTAATATTAATTGCAGCTTGTATTCAAAATAATCAATGTTTTTTTTTAAACAGATGTCTTTATTTTTTGCAAAATAAATTTAGCTCCTGGATTATAGGGCTAAAAATTTTTCTTTAAACTTGTTCAGGTCACAAAACTCTTTGTTTAACAAAAGAAAAGAAAAAAAAAATGTAAGCAAGTAGTATTTAAAGTTACAATATTTAAAAGAAGTACTCACCCTAATTGAATTCCAATCTCCTTCCCTTTCCAGTATATATGTTAATTGCACCTAAAATTTATAAACAGAAACAAAGCAAAAGAAATTAAGAAAGTTGAAGTTGAACAATTTTGTAAGCTTAATAATAGCTTTATATGGAAACATTACACTTTGACTGAGTTTAATGCAGTTAATGCTTACTGTTTATGAAAGTAAAAGGAATAAATTACTTTTGAAATGGTTGCAAAAATTAAAAACAAAAAAAAAATCATGCATTAAGATGTAACGAGTTTTAGTTACAAAAGGTAAACATTTAGTGCCATAGAGCAAATAAAGCTTGAAACTAGTTCATAAAATTCTAAATGTGTCCAGCAAGAAATAAATACCATTTCTAAAAAGAACTCCAAATCATAATCCGTCTTTCCTTTTCTTTTCATGTCTTCGAGACTATCTGGGTAGATAATTTGATCCCTAAATGTTCCAAGCGTCATATAGGGTCTCTGGTAAAAGAAGATTGTTAAAGAACTGAGAAATTAGATACAGATAAAATAAAATCTTATACACCCTTGTGCAAATTAATTGAAACAAAATATTTTTTTCATGACTTTAAAATTATCCCTTTATTCTTCACCGATTATGCCAAAATTAGTAAAAAAATAGATGAGAAACTTAAATCCTTTACCTATTATCAATTTCCACTAATCAGAAGCTTACACTATTCAGAGGCACCTTATTGTACCGGTCGGCCAGTCTATCGGTTTATGAAGAAACAGCTTCTGACTCCACCAATGAAGAAAAATCACTATTTGTGGGTGTTAAAATATAAAAATTGAGCAGCTAAAAATTGGAGGAAACGACTATTCAGTGACAAAACTCGTTTCATTATCCTAGGTCAACGAACTCAATACGTACAGAGATCTTCAGGTGAAAGAATTCAGGTTTGCCACATGAAAACATTTGTAAATCACTCTAAAAAGATGTTTTGGGGGTTGTCTGTGTAACAATGGGGTTGGTTCCTTGAAGAATGTTGATGGTATAATGTATTTTGAGAAATCTATTGCTATTCTGGAAATAAAATGCCGTACTAATGTTGAAGGAACGATACCCACATGAAACGGTATTTTTCCAGCAGGATTTAGCCCCTTGCCATGCGTCCAAATGACCAAGAAATTCATGTCTAAAAACCAAATTGAGACATCTAATTAGCCTGAGCTCTCCTGATATCAATCCAATCGAGAATCTTTGAGCTACATACAAAAATTGGCTATTGCATTAGGACTGTTCAACTACGGAGAAGCTAATCACTGCGCTAATTCATAGACACACATATTACAAATGAGTGTAAAAAATTGATAGATTCCATGGCGAATCGTGTCCAAATGTTTACAAAGAGTTGTAGACATCATACTATGATATAAAAACTTTTGGTTTTATATAAATTTTAAAAAAATAGTTCTTTTCTTAGTTTTCTCAATTTTTCGAGTTTGTTTCAATTAATTTGCACAAGGGTGTAGTAGTACAAAATAATATTTTCTTTTTTTTCTTTGTCTAAGTGAACTAAATATGCATGTGGTTTTACAAAATAAAAAGTAAATGAATAAAACATATATAGCCGAGGGGTACCACAAGAGGGGGAGGGGAGGGTAAGAGTAAATTTTTCCTTACAGAAACTAAGGACTAGAGCAAACATATACTTTGTCAAAGCAAAAAATGATAATATTA
Organism: Uloborus plumipes; assembly: GCA_038373865.1. Taxonomy (NCBI): domain Eukaryota; kingdom Metazoa; phylum Arthropoda; class Arachnida; order Araneae; family Uloboridae; genus Uloborus; species Uloborus plumipes. Next base: position 804 of record JAXGGA010017788.1, on the reverse strand, counting down.
AACAAGTGGTGTCTAACCTATACTTCTGTGCTAAGTGCAAAAGTGGTGCAGTCGAGCTCATACTGAGATATTACTCTTTAAAGTTTTGCGTCTCCATGCATTTGATTCAGATGATACTTTTCCCGATTTTTTTTGAAAATATTTTTCGTTCTCAAATGGCCATAAAACATTGTATGCGGGTAAAATACATCACAACCACCTGATGACACAAATTCAATTTTGTTAAAAGGTACAGAAACAATTTTTGCGCTTCTCACGGCAGTATAGCCTGTGGGCCACTTGCAGTCCAAGAAGCTAACCTATGTGGCCTGTTGTTTCTTTAATATTACAAATTGAACCCATTGAAGTCATACAATTGCAAATTTGAGCAACATATTCAAAAAGGAAACACAAGCAATTACAAAATAAGCAGTAAATAATGATAATATTTTTTTGTTCATAGTTTTCTTTCCTTTTCCTTATTGTTAAGAAAAATTTTAAACATTTTTAAAGAAACAACAATTTTAGTGCAAGATATGGCCCCCGAGTAAAAAAGGGCAGGTACCACTGTGCTGAGCCATCATACCATCAATTTAAAAAACATTAATTGCCTTAAAAAATACAACATTTTTCTTTTTTTCTTTATGCAGCAGGATAGGAAAAGCATAGAATCTTTCTAAAAGTATGCACTAATGTGCATTTCATTTGTGCATTTCCATCCATAGGTTTTTCTCAAATAGTATATTTACTAATTGTGAAAATAAAAAATGAGTTTATATAATGAAAAGTTTTACATTTGCTATCTCAAGCAATGTGTTTCAGAGG